>PVJO010012901.1:40884-53821 GCA_004026905.1 Hystrix cristata | reverse complement strand
AGGGATGGAACTCGGGGCCTTGTGCTTGCAAGGCAAGCACTCTAACCCCTGAGCTAAATCCCCAGCCCGCCTCTTTGGTTTCTAAGGTCAAGATCTGCTAGCATGAAGTCTAAGAGCTGTGGTTTTTGACAGTTCTGAGTGGGCTTGTCATCCCCCTATTCCTGGCAAAAGAAGTAACAAGTGGATTTCAGATTTGGTTCTGAGGGAAGAATGGGCTAAGCAGGCTAGAACATTAAAATGAAATAATGGGTATGTTCTTTTGACTTGTATGAGCAAAAAAATACATAACACAAGAGAACTTTCTAATTAGAAATTTTCTGCCATAAAGTTTTCTCAAACTTTTGATGCTCGCCACAATTTCTCTATCACTGTGCTCTCTGGATAAAACCAGTGAACGGGACAAATGAAGAGTTGCGGCAGAACTCAGGAGTCGATGGGCTGGCTAAGTTCAACAGCCTGTTTTTCCCTGACTCTGCCTATGTGTAGCTCTAATTTTATACAGCATATGCATCCTCCTACTGCAGGGACATGTTTCCCGCTTGCAAAATTGTTCATAATTTGTGTATTAGAATTAAAGAGATGACTATTTCCTGGTGTTCTACAAAAAGGACCAAGACTTCCAGGTGGTCCGCCATCTGAAGACACTTAAGAACCGCAGTTAATAGCTCGGGGATCAGATGGTGAAAGACAGCTGGGTCCAAGTGAGAGAAGCAATTCTTACTGAACAATAGGTTAGAGGCCAGGCCAGAGGCAGAATTATAACAGGACTCTTGGGTCGGTGCCTTGTTGTGGAAGTCCCTCGCCAGGGTCTAAATCGGCTGCTATTTTTGTGTCAACCTAGTCTCTCCTTGGGTGCAGGGGAGGCAAGATAGGAAGAGGAGGCTGAGGGCTCTGTGAGCAGGTCCCCACACTGCCAAGCAAGGTTCTGGGAATAGAGTTAGCGCTCAGTACGTGTTTGCTGATTGGTCTTTGGCGCATTGGATGGTCTTTGTGAGGTGATAGGGCACTGCACTGAGGAGCTCCTGGAATAGGGAAGCTGGCGTCCTCAGACAAACCTGTTCTCCACTCCCAGGCGCTCCCGTCTCCAATACTTCCTCTGTCCCCAGTGTCCGTGCTCAGGGGTGCTCAGGGCCCGGCATGCACTAAGTGGTGCCTAAGGCTATGAGTGCAGTCCAGGGTTTCCTTTCCCAATGGCTAACACCCTGTAGCCAAACAAACAAGGCTCTTAGAGCCTTTGAAAGAGTGTAGACCTCAGCCCTGCTTTGATTCTGATAATTCAGAATGTTTCTGTTCTAAAGTCTAAAGAAGACTGACGGGAATGCTGTAGACTGACATGGCTTCAGACCATCACCTATTAATCCCCCCTCCCTCCAGAAGTCTTTCTGGGGTTGATCCTTGCCTCTGATTCCATGGACCAGTTCTGTCTGCAGCTGGGAACACGGTGGAAGAAGATGCTGGAGCATCTGACTGGTCTCCAGGGGTGAGATGAATGTGAATACAAAGAGAACAGGGAAAGGATGTGGGGTGGCACCTTCAGGATCCCAGAGCCTCACTCATTCAGCCCAGGGTTTTCCAATTGGGTCAAGCAGGAGTGTCCAACAAGATGGAAACTGAGAAGGAAAAGAGATAGTGGAGTAGAAAGAAGAAAAGCGAAAGAGTGAGATGCAAGTCCTCTATAGGCCAAAGGAGCAGCTAAAGACAAACCAGCAGCCACAAAGAAACTGTCCCCAGGGTCGAGATCTGGGCCCAGGTAGACGTGGAACAGACAGGGCGGCGGCTCACTATTGGGTCACAGAAGTCATTCATTCTGAATGATGAAGTGTCCCGTTGTTCCACTTGTCGCGCGGTGCCCGTGGAATCTCTGTGGACATTACGAGGTGAACTTTCACCTAAGAATAGAGCAGCGAATGGGAGGGATTGAGAGTGGAATTGAGACCGACCTTGCATGCAGATAGAGTAGAATTATTGGCCTTGTGTGATTTTAGGGTACTGGGAAGGTCCACCGTGGCTCCTCCACTCTCCAAACATCTCCCCTAGCTAGATAAGACTGCTGAAGTTGTATATTAGATCCTGATTCCTTTTGCTTATGGCTATCACTTAGGCAAAATCATACAGAAGAACTGAAAAAGACTAATCCTTTAAGTGCTAGTTTTTAATTATACCTCAGCACGAATGGGCCCTATATCCTGAGAACACAAATAGGTAAGAGGAGAGCCTGTGTGACAACATGGTGGCTGAGTGAAGTGTGTGGCCAGGGAATCCTGGGAGGGAAAGGCAATAGAGAGACAGGAGCTCACTTGGTGGTTTTCTTCTGCTGATTCTGGGCAGAATTTCTACTTCCTGTTGCACTTGCTGGGCTGTTTTTTTTTTTTTTTTAGATTTTATTTTAATGGTACATTTTAGATACACATAGTGATAACATTCCTCATAGGGGATTTGTACCTGTATGTGATACATCTTGCTGCTTCTTTCTTCGCTGGGCTGTTTTAAACTATGGCTTGGGAAGAGAAGGAATGAGCAAATTTTCAGGAACAGGTTACAGAGAGAAAGAGCCTGCGGCTGGAAAGAACTCTATACGTGGGGTCAGCGGGCCAGGGCTTGGCTTTGCCAACAGCTGGCTTCACGACTACTTCTGTCTTGGGGAGTCACTTTCCTCAGCTGTAAAATGGGTGATTCTGGGCATCTGTATGTGAGAGGCAGAGAATGGCCAAGAGTGATGTGTGTGTCCCATGAAGTGTGCATAACCCGGGTGGCCATCCTTTCCTCCTTCCTGTGTTCCAGAGACGAGTGGGCTGAGAGGGGGCAGCGGTAAAGGAGAGCAATGGCCAGGTGCTCGGATGTGACATTAGGAAGGAAGAGACTCTGGAGCCTGCGGTCCTGCCTCTGGCACCAGCCTCATTTCCTCCCTGTATCTCCAGCCTGGGTCCACCTTGGGGGCCTGCCAAGATGCCTGGCACCATCTCAGAGACCCAGGAGCCGTATGGTGCCAGGCAGGGGCTTCGAGGCCAGCTTCTACATGATGGGGGGTGAGAGGTTCTCCGTGCTGCCCCCAGAAGAGAAATCCCTGGGTGAGGCCCCGTAGGAAAAGGGATTTGTGATTGAGAAGGAGACTGAGGCGCCATGACTGCCTGCTCAAGGACACTCTTCCTGTGGCCAGGAGATGGGAATATGCGGCAGGCTTTGAGGGAGCTGGGGCTCACAGGGCAGGGCTCCCGCCACTGTTCTACCACCTCACAGGCTCTCCTCTCCATTTAGCCAGGTTTCTTTACAACTCTCACAGCAAATGCTCTTGTAGTTTTGTGAGACATGATTGCCAGGTAAATAGGAATGTTTGTCTCAGAGTGGTTTATGATGTATGTTACTAATGGCTCAGGGTGGGAAAAAAGAATTCAGCAGAGAAACAGAACCGTGTCTCCTTTGGTTTCCAGAGCTCTGTGAGGTTACATAGAATGAGGAGGGTGGAGCTCCCTACGATCTTGTATTTTAGGCAATTTGACATCACACAATTGGCAGCACACAATGTCTGAGCTTGTTCACACCCTCCATCCTTACCCTGCTATTGCTGTGACCTTGGCCCTTGAAATGACAGGTCTCAGTGTTGGAGGACATGGATTTCCATCTGTAGTTCTCTTATGGGCTGGTAATAACTATATGTCAATGTGGTATGTAAAAATTTTGGTCTATGTTACACAAATGCATGAAATAAGCAGTTCTAAAGAGGGCTAGGAAAGCTGTTTTCTTTCTTGGTCTAACGTAACCCATCTAAACCTGTTTGGGGCAGGGAGGAGGCACTTGGAAAAGACCTTTGAAGGAAGTAGCAGCACATCAGACAGCTGTGAGGAACAGCTAAGAGTAAGCCAGGTGAACGGATGTGGGGGATGAAAAGCAGGGATTTCCAGTGCCTGTGTGGAGATCAGAGGGGAACTAGCACATTGTGCTTGGAGAACTTCAGAATGAATTAAGGACACCGGGAACAAAGATGGAGGAGGCTACAGTTTGGATGTTAAATGTTCCCCAAAGGCCCGGGTGTTAAAGACTTGGTCCCCGAGGTGATGTCGTTAGAAGGTGGTGGAAATTTAGGGAAGTGGAGCTAAGTGGGAGGACTTTGGGTCACTGGAATGTGCCTTTGGGGGGACTGTGAGACCCTGGCCCCTTCCTTCCCTCCAGTTTGCCCTGCTGTCCATGTCCCATCTTTGCCATCTGGTGCTTCTAGCAGGGGCCTAATGCAAAAGGGCCACATGATTTTGGACTGGGACCTCCAGAACTTTGAGCTGAATGAACTTTTTCTCTTTATAAGTCAATTAGCTCAGGTGTTTGGTTATAGTAAGACCCAAAAGATTGACACAGAGGTGGTGTTCCTAGAAGGCACTGGCAATGTGGAGCACATGGTGTGGTTAGGCAGGCTGTGCTTCGAGCAGGCAGAGGAGTGGGGGTGACTGTTGTTAGAGGTGGGAGACTGGCAAACAAGTCATTGGTTCATCCACCAAATACTAGTTGAGTGCCCACGTAAAGCGAGGCACTGTGCAATGTGTCAGAACTTTGTCCTAAGGCTGGTCCTCAGGCTAAGCATAGTTGCAACATGGAAGCCCCAGATCATATTCTGTTCCATGTGCCTCTGCTGCCTCTCCCCGCTCCATGAGTGTAGACATCAGTGGGGTTTTATTATCATCATTATCTTCCCATTGCTACAAGGCAAAATGTATTGGCTATACCAAGAACTCTCTCTTTGCCTTATTCTCATTAGGAAGTCTGTGCCCACCTGTATGGCCATGTGTACATGTGTGTGTGCATATGTGAATGCACATGCATGTGTGTGCTGACTCAGGCGTGGAAAGTGGGTTAGATTTAGCAGAGGTGCCTCCATGTGGTGATGGATGTGGTTGGTGCTGGGATCAGATCAGAAATTAGTCACCAGGAGAAGCCTGAAGCAGATGAGACCAGAGGCTGAGGGTTAACACTCCAACTGAGGGGAGCTTCAAGGGTACACTGGATAGGAAACTGTGATGGGATGGAAAAGCACAAGGCCAGGCACAAGGCAGGCACACGGGGAGGGTTTCCAGAGCAGATGCTCAAGGCAGCACTGGATTATCGTCACATAGAGTACAGGCAGCCAGGCTGGCCTTCTAGGATTACGAGGTGTGCCCACAGTAGGTTCTTCTAAGGCCCTGGTGTTGAGCAGGCTATCGACTCCTTTGATGGCCAAGTTGCCTTTATACCCTGTGGGCCCAACTGTGAGTGGGCATAGGGGCACGGGGCGAGGCTGAGGAGATGTGGCTAATGACTGGGAAGAATTTACAGTTTACTAAGAGCAATGTGCACTCACTGAGTAAGCACAGACCTACTATAAAATCTGTTAATTCTGCAAGAGTTTGCTACTTCTAACGCAAGGTGATGGCAGGAAGTACAGCAGAGGGAGGAATTAATTCCTGCTGGGAACCAGGAAAGGTTTCATGGAGGAGTTGGTTACCAAGATGAACCTTAAAGGGGAGTGACAGTTGAAAAGACGTTTCTACTGGAGAAAACGATACCGCCAAAACATGGTCTTGGTGAAATACTGGGTGAATGAGGAGCAGGTCCATTTGACGCGAGAGTAGGATCCATCTCTGAGAGCAGACGGAGACAGGCAGGCCGGTAGCGGGCACTGGGTCTGACACTCCCTTCCTGGGTAACCAGAGTTCATTAATATTGACTCGGTGCCTACCGTCCGCCAGACACTAAGAATATGAAACTAAATAGAACACAACTTTTGTCCCCCTGGATTTGCAGGCAGTCCTGGTCTCAGCGTTCCAGGAAGCGAGGGGCGCAGAGAGAAAAGCACCTGGTCAGGAGAGAGGAGAGAGGTTTCGCAGAAAGGCACTGTGTTTAAACTGGGTTTTGAAGAACCGTGGATTCCGGGTTGCCAGGCAGACAAAGGTGGGTGGAGGAGGAAGTGGGCTGGCTGTCAGAGGTTTTGCGCTGGAAGGAGCACCACGGCAAATCGGGGCCACGGGGGAGCAGCAGGCACGTTGTGGAACCTGCCAGGAAAACAGTGCTGAACGTCTCTGTGCGCCAGGCCTGATCTGCACTCTCAGCCTACAGCCATGCGTCAGACGTGGCTCTGCCCTCATTCTGGTTGGGAAGAGAAGAGAGGGCAGATGAAGATAAGCATATTTTCTGAGTGTGAGAGGCTCTGAGAAGGAGATAAACAGGATGATACTGTGAAGAGTAACTGAGGCAGACAGGTGGGGGGAGGGCTACATGCAGCTGTGGGGCTTGGGAGAGGAAACAAACTCGGGCCTGATCTGCCCAGCCAGGCAGGGTGTGAGGGCAGGCAGTTCCCTCCAAAGTGGAGCAGAGAACACGGAATCCACAAGCAGACGGGAGCCGCTCCCTGGTAAGGTCCACTGTCTGAGGACCTCGTGTGGAAAAGCTGCCTTCTACTTTTCCCTTTCACAAGCTGGTCCCAGGCCTCGGACCTCCAGGAGAAATCACAGGTAGTGAGTGGGGTGGGTGGCCCGCTCCTGGGGACAAGGCAGGTCCTCTGCTGAATGTGCATCTCTAGTCCCAGGTGTGCCTTTCAGAGGAGGCTTGAGAATGACTCCCAGGGCGTCCTAGACCTGCATTGGATTGAGTTTCACTTGTTTATCCCTCTCTGGTCACAAGGGGGCAGTAGAGCCTTGAACTTGGCTGGCTGCAGCACCACTGGGGCTTGAGGTCTGGTCCTTGCTCGTTCACTGCCTGCTTGTTTGCCTTGCAGCCTGCCCACTCTGCCGTTCTCCCAGACTCTGATCTCTGGATGGGGGAGGAGGGCTGCAGCTAGCACAACTCTCGCTGACCTTCACATACCCGTCCACACTGTGCACGGTGTTGCCTCCACAACAGAGGTTGAGACCCAGAAAAGCCGACCCAGTTCTGCCTGCTCCAAGGCCCCTGCAGAAAGGTAGTCTGGATACCAAGTAGCCTGGTAGACAGACAACGGGAGAGACACACCAGCCGACTGTGGCAGAGGAAGCCTTTGGGGCCCTCTGTGCTGTAATGAAGACTGCCCAAAAGACCATGACACTGGGGCAAGAGGCCAAGTGAAGTGGATTTGAACAGTGAGCTCTCTAGAGCCATTCAGCAGCTGTGAAGGCCAGGGCCTGTGGCAGGTCCCATACAAGAAGCAGGGGTACAAAGATGGGTCAGACATAGGCTCTTCTAGAAAGTTCACCATCTGGTGGACAAATGGCCATTGCAATAGATTGTGACAAGTTAGGCAAGTGCGAAAGAGGTTTGGGGCATTGGGGAACCAGAAGAGGTGCACTGACCTAGTAGGGGGTGTGTGGAGGAAGGTCAGAGGAGGCTTCCTGGAATTAATGCCTAAGCTAAGTTTACAAAGTAAGCCAAGTACAGGGAGAGAGGGCTTTACAGGCCAGGTGCCAGGAATGTGTGCAAGAGATCAAAGTCAAGAAATGACCTGGGCAGAAGTAGAAGTTCTGCTGTGTTGAGAAAGTCCTGGTTCCAGTTTGCAAGCCTTTAGCGTGGCAACCATTGTAGAAGACACAGGTTGCATGTGTTCAGTTGGTTGAGACGGCTTCCTCAGACACTTCCTACATTTCCATAGAAACCGTGAAGATCCGTTTCTAGGCTGGGGATTATAGGACTGGGGTAAATTGGATGCTGGAAAGCAGAATTGGAGGCTGGGAAGTTAGTTTTGGGAGACTCTTTGTCTGTTCAAGTGACCCTTCTGCAAATTGGAGACTGATGAAACTGAGACAAAGGAAGTGAAAATGGCGAAAGAGCCTAGGTCTCATTAAAACGAATCCAGAGGTTAAGATTGTAAGCAGATAACAAACACTATTTCAAAGACAAAATTCATAAGGCTAAAAATTGATTATTGAGTCACATATTCCTGATTGATGAAGTCATCATTTTGGCTTTTTCGTTTGTTTGTTTGTTTTGGTGGGGGGAGGTGCTGGGGATCGAACTCAGGGTCTTGCACTCGGTAGGCAAGTGCGGTACCACTGAGCTAAATCTCCAACCCTGAAATCATTCTGATGGAGCCAAAGTGATCAGCCATACAAATTGGAAGAAATATTTGCAGAGGATAAAACCAAAAGGGCCAGGTATCTTCTAGAAAACCCAAGAAACTACTAGAAGACAACGACAACAGGAAGGCATCCAAAGACCAAAGGAAGAATGATATGATCAGGAACTTTATAGAGGAGGAAACTCCAAAGCTGAGCAAGCATTTTGTGGCAGAGATTGTTTAACTTTTCACCCATCTTTCTTGTCTTTTTTTTTGTTGTGAGGGCCACACAGCCAGACTGTATTTCTTGCCTTAGTTGCTGGTGGGGATGTAGATGGTTGTCTTCTTGCTGGGGGAAGTCTGGTGGGTCTAGCTAAAAGGGAATATAATCTATAGAAATCCTTACACAAGTCGGCAGAGAGAAGACACAGCCGTCTATGGAACCATTGTGTTGGGGAGCTGAGAGCTGTCTGGGTGTCCTGCACTGAGGGAATGAACAAAGTAAGTGACGAGGTGCAAATTATGGAGAACAATGCAGTGATATGAGAGGCAATGGGCCGTGTGCCCACATAACAGCGTGAATGGGCCTTGAAGAGACAGCGAAAATAATGTAAATAAAATATATGCAAACACAACACTGCATATTTTACAAAAACACTTTAAAAAGAATATACATTAAACTTCTAAAAATTGCTGCCTATGGAAAATGAGACTAGAAATGAGAGTGGAAATTCAGAGGGAACAAAGAAAATGGAATCAAATGGATGAATTCACTTCCACTGTACGGTTCCTTACTTCATTTCAAAAGCTTTCTGGCAAGAGACTGAAGACTGACAATCAGAAGTGTTTACCTCTGAGGCTTGGTTTCCTTTACAGAATCTGATTTCCATGAGGTTATTACATTCATTCTCAATTTAAAAAAAAAGGTCCATGTTCAGCCTTCACTGCTCTTTTTCATTTTCATCACCTGACCCACTGCTTTTGCAAAAACCAAACACAATGAAACAACAAAAGAAGTACAGCATGACAAGATTCAATCTTGGTCCTAACATCTTTTACTCAGAACGTAAAACTATTTGCTTTTCTCACAGATAATACATAGAGGGAGAAAATAATGAAATACATTATCCTTATATTTGTATAGCATTAGTAGCAACAGATGTCTTAATAGGTATTATACCATTACAGTAATTAGTAGGAAGCAAGAGAAGAATCAGTGGAACAAAGCAGAGAACCCTAAATCAGATCCAGCGAGTTTTGTAAGTAAGCGTGACAAATGAACATTATACCATGGGAGAAAGGAAAGAAAACCAAATCATTCAAATAGCACAGAAGCCGGTTGGGTCTCAACTTTTGCCAGCCCGTTGTTGTGGAAGCTCCGCCCTGAGTTTTAGGGCACCGGGCTTTAGCGTTGCATCTGCTGGGCACATGTGGATTTTCGGCAAGCTAGCCGCCTGCCACAGCATGACAGAAGCCCCGAAACCCAGCTCCCTGCCACTCATGGACTATGCAGCGGGGCATGGAGGCGACTGGATGACTTGTGGCCAGATTGTGGAAACTGGTCCCGGCTGAGGCTTGAGAATCTTTCTCTTTTCCCTGTAGCCCTCAACCACTCCTGATCTTGAAACCTCTTTTATTCCATCATTTCTCTTCCTTTGGCCAAGCAGCTTACACTTTTCCTTCCCTCCCCAGTCTTTCTCGATGCTCTCTGAGAGCCAAGCAAAGGATTCAATAGCCAGTTTAAATGTATTGATTACCAGATAATTAGAAGAGTTTCCAGCTGAATCAGTATCTCTATATATGTGCGTTTTCCACCCACAGCTCTGTGAACACACAGTGCCTTCCCCCATAGTTCGAAGGGACACTGGGAAAGAGTTCCCTATCTCCTTCAGGTAAGGCCTTGATTAGTCATCCCTGAACTCATCAAACGCATTCATTAAAACCGAACTCAGCCCAGGTGGGACCACATCAAATTTGATGAGCTATCATTTTAGTTGTAATTTTGTTTATTTATTATTAATTACCAAGCACATGAAAGGCTTCCAAATTGCTGGTTCTTCTGACTTCAGAAGTTGCTTAATTTGGTGCTGGCTTGGAATTCTGAGCTGGGGGCTCACACCTGGCATGAAATATAACTTGAGCAGAGAATCAGGAAGAGGCTCTGTAGACAGTTCTCTGCAAAAGCAAGTTCTGCACTATTGCCCTCTGTACTCGCCCCACTTTTGTTGAAATACTTGAGCTAGTTACCTTTCAATGCTGTTGCATGGTTTAATCCTATTGGGTAAAACTAAGTCAAACAAAACACTCTGGGCCCTGCCACATAGAGGAAACTTAGGGAAACCTATATTGTTATCAGGTACCCTTGGTCTCTAAACTTGTGTTTGTTTTAAGTGACTGCATTTGGACATGTAAGATTTTCTAAAAAAAAAAAAATTGTGAGGACTATAACATAGTAAACAAAATTTCATAAAACATTTATGAGAAGATTAATATAAAATGAAGATTAACCCTGCAGTGTCTTAGAAATACCTGTGTTCTCTGGCCTGTGCACAATCTCACTGTGTTAATCTGCTTTCCGTTGCTGTGACAAAATACCTAAGGAAGTCAACTTAAAGGAGGAAAGATTCATTTTGGCTCACAGTCTCAGAGGTTTCATTTCATGGTCACTTGGTTCTGCTGTTTCTGGGCCTGCATTGGGGCAGGACGTCAAAGGCAGGGAGGGCATGGCAGAGCAAAGCTGCTCACCTCATGGGGCCAGGAAGTGGAGACAGAGAGAGTGGGAGGAGTTGGAGACAAAATTTATCCTTCAACAGCACACCCTCGTGACCTAATTCCTTCAAGCAGGCCCTGCTTCCTGAAGTTTCCACCATCTCCCAGTGCTGGGAACCAAACCTTCAACACATGAGCCCTTGAGGAATGTTCCAGATCCTAACTATAACACCCTACTTCCTCTCTCTGACTTTCATCCAGAGACAGACATTATCCTAACATCTGAAGTAATCATTCCATTGGTTTTCTTTATACTTCTCCTACCCATTTAAGAACCACCAAATAATACAGTTTACTTTAGTGTCTTTTGAACTTTATATAAAGGGAATCAAAAAGAAGATCTTTGTGATTTGTTTCTTTCCCCCTACATCTTTTAGAGAATCAGTCATGTTAATGGCTATAGCTGTAATTTGTTTATTTTCATTGCTGTATATGCCAATTTATTTATTTATTCTATGGTTTTTGCGTATCTTAGTCACTTCCTTGTCACACAATACCTGACACCCACAATTTAAAGGAGGAGAGAGGTTTATCTTGGCTCTCTCTTTTCAGTCCCTAGTCCACAGGCCCCAAGGAAACGGCATGGCAGAGGGGCATAGTGGAAGAAAAGCTGCTCACATCATGGCGATCAGGAAGCAGAGAGCTAAGGGAGGAACCCAGGAGAGAGAGACCCTTCCTGATCACACCCCAGTGACACGTGTCTGCTGACCAGACCGCACCTCCTAACAGCAAGTCAGCTACTTGGCCCCCGTGAGTCAATAACCTTCTGAAAGCCCCATCTACAAGCACATGAGGGCTCTGGGGAATATTCATGATCTAAACCACAACAGGGTGCATAGGTTGTTTCTATTTGGGGGCCATTCTGAACAATGCTGCTAAGAATGTGTGTGTGTGTGTATGTGTGTGTGTTCACACATGCTAGATTTTCTCTGGATATATACCTAGAAGTGCAATCACTGGACACTGGACAGGAACAAATGCAAATCCTCTAGTTAATACCAGGTGGTTTCCGAATGGGGCACCCATTTATGTGTCAGGATGGAAACGTGTCTGTCGTCAAGGCCCTTGGTCCCGGTCAGATGTCAGTTTTGCCAGTTTGATAGCTGTGTAATTGTATCTTATTGCGATTTAATTTGCACCTCTCTGATGAGAAGTAAGTTTTCTGGCCCTTTGGATTTCCTCTATTAGAAAGGTCCTCTTTAGGTCTTCTGTCTTCTTCTTTATTTTCATTTTGATTCACAGCAGTTCTTTATAAATTCTGTATCCCAGTGTTTTGTCAGTTTTATGTGTTTTAACATCGTTTCTCACTCTGTGGATTGTCTCTTCGGCCTCTTAAACTGTCTTTGGAACAACATTCTTATTGTCATATATTCAAATTTATAAATCTTTCATTTATAATTAGTGGGGTTTGTGTCTGATTTAAGAAATCTTTCCCTACATCCAAGGTTAGGAAGATATTCTTCTATATTGCCTTCTAAATCTTTAGAGTTTTGCCCTTCACGTATACTTCATTAATAAGCCTTAGTTGATTTTTGTGTGTAGCACAAAGTAGATGTCTAGCTCTATTTTCCTCCCTATGAATACTCAGTTATCTTCACACTATTTATTGAAAGTCTACCTCTGCCCAGCGATCTGAGCCACTGTCTCTGCCATATTTCAAAGGTGCATAAAGGTGAGGGTCTGTTTGTGGCCCCGCTACTCCAGGCCTTTGCTCTATGTGTCACTCCTAGTGCCAAAACTGCACTGTCTTAATTACTATAGCTTTATAATAAATATATCTGGTAGAGCAAGTCCTCCCATCTTATTTTTTTTTTTTAAGAGTAGCTACTCTTGGCCCTTGGCACTGTCATATAAATTTTAGAGCCAGCTTGTCAAGTTCCACGAAAAAAACTATTGGGATTTTAATTGGGATTTTACTGAGTCTATAAATCAATTTGGAGAGAAATGACATCTTTACAATGTTGAGGCCTCTACTCCATGAAGTGGTATAGTTCTCCATTTATTTAGATCTTCTTTAATACGTTTCAATAAAATTTTATAATTTCCTCTGTTAATATCTTGTACTTATTTTGTTGGATTTATTCCTAGGTACTTTATGTTTTTAATGCCATTGTGGTCAAAGTCTTTTTTAAACTTCATTTTATACCAGTTGCTCACTAGAAATGAATTTACAAAAAAAAA
>PVJO010012901.1:0-40784 GCA_004026905.1 Hystrix cristata | reverse complement strand
TTTCCTGGTAAAACTGACCTGTGAGAGGGAATAAGGTATGTTTTCTGAAGTAAGAATTCAATATAATATAAGCTATGATTTAAATTTCTCAACCTTAGATAGAACAGATACTATTATTCCTATTGTGAGCACCTGAACTGAGGTGTTTCTTTGCCTGCCTGTTATTATACAAATTTTTGGCAGCAAACCAGGGCAGCAGTTTGCACCCTTTGAGTTTGAGTTCTGGATGCTTCCTGCTGTGACCCATGACCAGGTCAGTCAGGAGAAGCAGGTGGAGTCCAGCTATAGAGGCAGAGTCTTGGGATCATTCATAAAAGTATATTTCTTTGATTACGTATCCCTCAAGTCTGTGGGTTGGCTTTTGAAGATTCAGTAGCTGCAGTAATGCAAGACAATGTGCCTGCCCCATCTAACTTTCTGCTGGGGCAGTATTAATACCACACACATCACCTTTAATGATCCTCCACCAGCACTACTTAATGGGCAGAGTCAGTAACTGACATAAGCTCAGGTGCAAATGCCACTATTTTGAATGGCAGAATGGAGCCACATGGTGCAGATGAGCAAAAGAAGAAGCCAATTTGTAGACAAGTGGTTGCCAGCCCTCCCAAGGACTAGAAAGAAGAAAAATGAGCTGCTTAATGATTTTTTTTTGGGTTCACAAGGCCCAGTTAGATATCTTGCAAATTATTTCCACTATATTCTCTTGTTAATTTTCATTTCCCTTGTGATTCTTTGAGTTTCTGGACCTTGTAACCAAAGGGCCCTTGGTAAATCATCATCCACGGAGTACTGGAGACTCACTACATTAGTATTTGGTACAATATGGTAACGGTTAATTAATTAGCCAGCATGTTGAACATCTACTAAAGGAAACATTCCATGAGGTGGACTAAGAGAACTAAAAATTGAGCCATAATCCCGGGTCTAAGTGAGCTGAGGATTTAATCTCTCACATATGTAATATTTAGTTTGGGGAAAGAAATTCACAGACACAGCAGGAACAAATACATAATAGCACAACATCAAGTGCCTGGTTGGGTGGAATGACGTCTAAAAGCAATATGAATTAAAAAACGGAAATGTAAGGAATTCTTAAGGAAGCAGAGACGTAGAGTTTACCTCGAGCACTATCAGGATTAGAATCGACAGAAAGCACTAGGGAGCTTGGGAAGGTTGAGTAGTGGGAGCGATGTCTGAAGCTGCAAATGTGTGGGACAGGGCTGGGGTGTCAGAACCCAAGGAGAGAGTTACAGGAGTGTTGGCTGGCCTAGACTTTATAGAAAGCCTTGTGCGGGTTTTAAAAATTACTCTTTACAGGCTGCATCCGACATTCCTTAGCCCTGAATACATTTTCCCCCTTTTCTTTTCTTTCTTTTACATGCTTAAATTTAAACCATTCTTTGTGACTCTGTTTTTTGGGAGAAACTGCAAGGGTGTGAGAAATGATGGTGCTGTTCAGAGTCGACCCGTATCTCTGACCCTAGGGGTTCTTCTGAGCTAAATAATTTCCTTGATGTGCTTGGGTGAGTCCTCCTGTCTGCAGTTTTCTGTGGTTGACCTTTACTCCTGTGCAGAACGTTGCATACAGCTCATGCTGCACTCTTTTCTAGTTACCTTTTCCGAGAATTTCATCAATTCCTAAGATAGAATATCTGTTAGAGTTTAGCCAAACATCCGTCTCTTAAGGGTAGGCTGATCTGAAGGGACAAGGATTGGTAGCCCAAGAATCAGGAAAACTCTTTGGCAGAGTGACTCCCTGGCTTCGGGGATAGTGGGCTGGTGGTACACAAGTGGGACACAATGGAATCTGGCTTCACCATCAAGGACACTTATTTAAGACATTTTAACCCTCGTGGTTATCTAGAAAAATATTACAATTTTGGATCCAGACACTCTGCAGAAAACCAGATTCTTAGGCACCTTCTGAAAAATCTTTTCAAGATATTCTGCCAGGGTAAGTTTGCTGCCTCTGTTTCCTATCTAAATGTGAGTCATAGATTTCAAGGCCTGGCTGGGTTTGTGTCTGGCTGTCATTATATGACAGCATTTCTGGCTTCACTCGTTTACTTAACTAGGATAAAAAGTAATCTTGGTTTAGCTAGTGTACAATTTACGAAGTTATCTCATTTGGTCATGCAGAAGGGAAACCTGGGGCCTGAGTGCTGTCCTGAGTTTGCGTCAATATGTTAAGGTGACTTGAGGGAGCCATTTAACCTCAATGAGCCACCTAAGAAACTACGCGTCTAATGTTTATCTGGAATGTTGCGAATATGTAATGGAGGCAAAGACCTCCTGATGTGTTAAAAACTGGCTGAGAGTTTAGAGGGACATTATATGAACTCAGTTTTTGAACAAAAAAAATTTCCTCCCAGAAGTATTCCTTAATAATTTTTATATTATCTATGTAGCAGTATTTCTGGATCAGGGATTGCCACACTAGATGCAGATCTTTTTTCTTCTTCTAGATCTTAAAATAGCCCAGCTAAACATGCCTTCATCCTGGATGGGGAATGGAAAATGAAAAGATGTTTTAAAAATGGATTTTGAGGGATTGGGGATTCTAGCTCAAGTGGTAGAGTGCTTGCCTAGCAAGTGCAAGTCCAAAATTCGATCCCCAGCACCCCCCAAAAAACAAATAAATAAAAAGAAAAATAGATTTTGAGGGAAGAGCTGCATAGGGCATGGCAGTCTGTCTTTGGGTATCTGTGGCACAATTTGAGGGAAGACAATGTACGTTCAGCTCTGTCTGCTGCAGTATGAGGGCTCACACACCCTTCCTCATTCCAACCAGGCGGGGTGGAGGGAGACCTCCTGATTGACATCGGCTCTGGCCCCACCATCTACCAGCTCCTCTCTGCTTGTGAGTCCTTCAAGGAGATCATTGTCACTGACTATGCGGACCAGAACCTGCAGGAGCTGGAGAAGTGGCTGAAGAAGGAGCCGGGGGCCTTTGACTGGTCCCCGGTGGTGAGCTACGTGTGCGATCTCGAAGGGAACAGGTAGAATGACCGTGTCCGCTACTTGGTTTTCTGAGGACACCTGAGCGCCAGTTGGTTTTTCTGAGCCAAGAATTGTCCTTTGAATCCAAGTTGAAAAAGCAACAGAAACAAAACATAGAGACCAAAGCAAGATTCAAGTGGAGAATGAGTTAATGAGAGGAGAAAGAGATGAGATGTAGGAGTGTGTGTGTGTGTGTGTGTGTGTGTGTGTGTGTACACCAAAACAACAGAAGACACAGAAAGAGAGTTGAGTGTGTGGATACTGAGCCAGGAGGAAGGAACACGTACACCCTGCAGCCCTTGCAGAGGAGGAGGCAGTATGAGGCGCAGTCACTGTGGGGCCCCGTTCGGGGAGGACTTCAGGAAAGGCTAACTTAGCTCCTCACCAGAAGCTTTCTGGCATGAGGGCCGCCTCCCTGGTGCCATAGCGTTGCTTGCCAAGCAAACACAAAGGATTTGGCTGCAAGTGTGCCTCGTGTTGTCGTCACCAGAAACAATCAAAAACCTGGTAGGTTTTTCAACTTATATAAACAGCATAAAGGGATGGTGTGAAAAGAATTCATTATCCACCATCCATAAAGTTAGAGCTTGTACGCTCACATTTAATGGTTCAAATCTTGTAATACCGCAATAGAAGTAAATGTGTGCAGATGAATTGTTTAAATTGTTGATTTCTGCCACACAGGAAATTGGCAAAAAGGCACTGGAGCGAGGTGGCCACGTCTGCGCTTCACACGTCTGTCTCTTGTTCTGATGCACGTCCATCCTCTTCTGTTTTCTCCCACGGTCCACGGTGCCCAGACGGCTGTTAGGTCCTAGGGCACCCCACCTTAGCTTTGGTGCTTGTGGGCAAGACCCTTTGCAAGCTCCAAGTAAAGAGGAGGAAAAAAAAGAAAACAAAGAGTACTGTTTGAGCTAGGGTCTAGCCAGCCTTGTCTGCTACTTCTTGTATGTCCATTTATACTGTCTCTTTTTTTATGTTCCTGTGGTTTTTAATTTTAAAAAATATTTTTCTTTGCTTTCTCCTCTTTGTGATTTAGTTTTTAGTTTTCACATGACTTTCTCTTCCACATGCTCCAAATCCACTTTTTCCTACAATTTTCTTTCTTCATTTAGATGCTGTAACACATTGTGTAGCATATATCCTACCTTTCTTTTTCTAGTGTTTTCATTCATATACATCATATACATATACATATGTATGTATCATATTTAAATTTATTTTTAACTGGTACATAAAAACATAAAGATTGTATGTATTAATGGGTAGGTACCACGTGATTTTTGGACCGATTATGTAATATTAAAATCAGGTTAAATATGTCTATCTCTTTAAACATTTATTATTTCTTATGATAAAAGCACTCAAAATCCTTTCTTTTACTTGAGAAATATATAATACATAATTGTTATCTATAGTCATCCTACCAGGAGTGGGATTTTATATATCTATACCCAGGAGTGGAATTTCTGCATCATATGACACCTATATTTTTAATTTTTTAAGGAACCTCCACACTGTTTTCCATGGTGGTTGTACTAATTTACATTCTCACCAATAGTATGTTAGGGTCTTTTTCCCTCCAGATTCTCGCCAGCGTTTTTTTTATCTTTGATCTTTCTGATGAGAGTAATCCTTACTGGAGTGAGGTGATATCTCATTATTCGATTTTGATTTCCCTGGTGACTAATGATGTTGATATTGTTTATATACTTGTTAGATATTCTTTTGACAAATGTCTATTTAGTTCTCTTGCCCATTTAAAAAACTGGATTATTTGTTTTCCGCTGTTAACTTTTTTCAGCTCCTTACATATTCTGGATATGAATGCCCGTATTTCTGCACATTCTCTGGGTTGTATCTTCACTCTGGTGATTGTTTCATTTGCTGTTGGAGAGCTTTTAGTTCGATGCGATCCCATTTGTCTATTTTGGGTATAGTAATCAGAAAGGGGTTCTGATTTCCTGGCAAAACAATCTCCCCGAAGAAACAAATGTTGACGCTTTTCCGCTAATGGTTAAAGAAACTAGCATTAATTGATAGCTAATTAATTAAACAAACCTTTGCTGAACAACTGTGATGTGCTCAACACACCAGCATGGTATTAGCTCCTAAGCCAGAACGCTGAGCAGGGTAGAAAGTGCTTCTTCTGTGGACCTCACAGCAGGGAAGGGAGGCAAATGGCAGCTCATTCAGGGACTTCTGGGCTGAATGAAAGATTATGGGTCCGCAGTGTAATGAGACAGACGGTATTCCAGATACAACCAGGAGAATGATGAGACCCAACTTATGTTTACAAAGATCTCTCTGGCTGCCGTGCGGAGAACAGATTGAAGGACTTTAGAGGGAAACAAGAGCCGAAGAAAGGAGATCATTTAAATCCAGCTGAGAGAGATAGTGGGTGTCTTGAACTATGGTGATGGAGACAGATTGTTTTGAGATTAGTTTTGAGTTGGAGAAATAATAGCCGTAATCATTAGTTTCAGGGAGTGAGAAAGGGAAGTGTCAACGATGAACCTACGTCCTAGAACTTGAACAGCATGGAGCAAAAAGGTAAAACCCTGGAGTCCAGGGGTCGACAAAGTCGTGATTATTCATCACACTGGAGGAATATGCCTGCTTAGAGTGTCCTGTGGAGTGATGGTCAATTCATTTCTGTGTAATTGCACTAATCATTGATTCCCACCTATCGGTCAGTTTTGTTTATTCCTGAGAGCCAATTTCCCATCTGAAACTGATTCTAAAGTCCGCCTCTCTTTCATTAGTTTCTCATTTTCTTTTAATTGTCTGCTGACTTCTGGCAGGTTTCTCCTCTCAAGGTTATTAGGAGTATTTTAAAGCTTTTATTTGTTTTCTTATAGGTTGTTGATACACTGTCTTATTGGTAGCAGATGTAGATTGTCAAAGCTTATCAAGGTGACTTATTGATGGTGCAGTTGCTTACAAAGTGGAAGTATGCATAAAACAGGTCTTTTTTTCCCGTCCCAATGAATATTTTTGCTATCAGAGCTGTGTCACTTCCACTGAGTTTACACTAGTCTCATTCTCATTACTAGGCATAGTAAGTCTTGAAATCAGGTACTATAAATCTTCTGACTTCGTTCTTTTCCAAGATTACTTTAGCACTTCTAGTGCCATTATAGTTTGATATGTATTTTACAGCCACCTTGTCAATCAGCAGAAAAGCCTACTGAGCCTTCGACTGGGATTTCTTTGAATTTACAGATTAATTTAGGAGCATGGGTGCAATGAATTTCCAGTCAACAAACCTGAGGAATCTCTTCATTTGTGTGTGAATTCTCTCATTTCTCTCAACAATGTTTTGTAGTTCTCCTATTTTGTATGTATTTGGTTAAATTTTCCCTGTCTTCCACGTTTTTAATGCTATTACTGGTTTTTAAATTTTTATTTTATTTTATTAATCTCATATTTATTTCAACACTTATATATTAGAAATACAATTGGTCTTTATGTATTGGGTCCTATGGCCTTGCTGACTTCGTGAATTCATTTTAGTTTTTGTTTTTACAGATTCCATAGGGTTTTCTATGTACACTATTATCTACAAATAAAAAGAGATTTTTTATCCTATTTCAACTTTGTATCTTTTTTTTAAACTTTATTTACATTGGCTAAAACTTCCAATACGATGTTGAATAGAAATGATGAGTGCAGACATTTCTACTTACTCCATATCTTAGGGGAAATTTTTATTAATGATTGGTCACTAAGCATATTAATTACAGGTTTTTCATAGATGTCATCATCAGAATAAGTTTCTCTGAATTCTTCTTGGAAGTTTTAAATTGAATGTTGAATTTTGTCAAATTTTTTGGTTTTATTGAGATGGCAATATGATTTTACTTCTCTTTTTGGAAAATGTAAATTACATCAAGATGATGTTGAATGTTAAACCAAACTGGCATAAACCCTTTGGGTCATCAAGTGTCCTCTTTTTTATGTATTTCTGGATGTGATTTGCCAATATGCTATTAAGAATTTTTGTTCTGAGTTGGGTGTGGTGGGGACATACCAGTAATCTCAATACTCGGTAGGCTGAGGCAGGAGGATTGCTGAGAGTTTGAGGCCAGCCTGGGCTACATAATGAGTTCAAGCCCAGCATAAACTACATAGTGAGACCCTGTCTTGAGAAAAACAACAAAAAAATTTTGTTCTATATTTATGAGGGATATTGAACTATAATCTTTTTTTCTTGTAAGAGGCGTGGCAGATGGTAAGATGAATATGGTGTTGGAGTTGAGAGGGTTTTCTCTGTTTTCTGAAAGAGTTTGTGTGGTATTAGTCTTATTTTATTCTTAAATGGTTAATAGAATTCACCATGAAGCCATCGAGCTGTGAAGGCTTTTCTGCGTTTGGAAAGAAGGTCTTTTATTCAGAATAGTATTTCTCTATTACTGTCTGATTGGTTGATTGTACGGGGGGTTGTACTCAGGGATGCCAAAACTGAACTAGATCCCTCTCCCTTGATTTTATTTTTTGTTTTGAGACAGATTATTGCTAAATTGCCCAGGCTGGCCTCAAACTTGCAATCCTCCGGCCTCAGTCTCCAAATCGCTGGGATTACAGGAGTGCACCACCATGCCTGGATTACATCTGCTTTAATAAGTAGTATTTTTTGAGGAGTTTGTGCTTTTCATCTTGGCTGTCAACTTCATCAGCATAACTGTGTTTTGTCTTGGTTGTTTGTTTACATTTTCCTTAGCCTTTTATGTCTGTTGGACTTGCAGTAATCTTTTTTGATTCTTGTTGCTGAGAATGTCTATAAAAAAGAAACTTGTCTGTTAAAAGAACCAACTTTTAACTTTGTTGATTATCTCTATTATCTGATCCAACATATTTTCTAATTTCTTTTGTGCTTTCTTCTGTGCCCATGAAGTATCTAGAATTGTGTTGCTTTCTACATTGAAAAGAATGTATATTGTCCAGTTGTAGGTGTAGTTTTTATAAATACCAATTAAGTCAGGTAGAAAGATAGTAGTTCTTAGACTTTTTACATCTTTACTGATTTTTTTGTATTCTTGTTCTATCAATTGCAGAGAGAAATGTTCCCATCTCAAACTATGAGTTTGGAGTTATCCTTTGCTCCCTAGAGTTCTGTCAGCCTTTGCCTCCTGATTTTGAAGCTCTGCTATTAGCTGTCTATATTTTTAGGATTATGTCTTTTTGGTGAATTGGCCACTTTATTATTATGACACATCTCCCTTTATCTCTAGTAAAACACTTTGTCCTAACATCTACTTTGTCTGATGTTCATACAGTCACATTGACCTTCTTGCCTTGGTATTTGCCTGGTGTTATAGGTAGCATCAGAATTAGACCTCAGTGATCCTTGCCTCAGTATTCACACCCTCGTGTTATCCCCTTGCTTAGAATGTAAGTGGGATTTAGTGACTCAGTTCTAACAAATCTAATAGGATGCAGCAGAATGACAGGATATCAATTCTTTCTTCCTTTCTTCCTTTCTTTCTTTCTTTCTTTCTTTCTTTCTTTCTTTCTTTCTGTGCTGGGGATCGAACTCAGGGCCCTGTGCTTGCAAGGCAAGCACGGTAACCACTGAGCTAAATCCCCAGCCCTGGGATATCAATTCTGAGATTGAGTTACAAAAACAAAAACTGAAAGCAAGCAAAGCACAGCAAAACAAAACCAAACAAAAACAGTACCACTAGATATCTATTGGAATCATCAAAACCCAGAACATGGGTGCCACCAAATGCTGGTAAGGATGTGGAACAACAGAAACTCTCATTTACTGCTGGTGGGAATGCAATATGGCACAGCCACTCTAGAAGACAGTTTGGCTGTTCTTAACGACACTCAGCATACCTTCACTGTATGATCCAGGAATTGTGCTTCTTTGTATTTATTCAAAGGAGTTGAAAACTAAGTCCACTATGTATGGTCACATCATCTACATCTGGACACTTAAACTTTTTTATTCATAATTGCAAAAAATTAGAAGCAACCGAGATGTCCTTCAGTAGGTGACTGAATGAACAGTTCATCCAAGGGATGAAGTGTTATTTAGCACTAAAAAGAAATTATCAAGAATGTTTGCAGAACTACAAAATTCCCATATTAAAATCTTAACCCCTGATGTGATGGTGTCAGGAAGATATTTGAGGATAGTAGTTAGGTCATTAGAGTGGAGACCTGGTGGACAAGATTAGTGCCTATAAAAGGGAGCCCCATAGAACCTGCTAGCTTTCCTCCTGCCATGTGAAGATACAAGGAGAAACTAGCCATCCGGAATTCAGAGGAATGTCCTTTCCAGAACCTTAGCATGCTGGCACCTTGATCTTGGACTTCTGGCCTCCTTTAATAGCCACCCAATCTGGAGTGTCCCGATATAGAATCCCAAACTGCCCAAGACCATCCATATACAATATATACCCACACACCAGTACTGTTGGCATCTTCCTTCATTTCTGCAGATGTAGGCTTCTGTCTGGCATTATTTCACTTCACCTAAAAACCATCTTATAGTACTTCTTATAATGTGGGCATGCTGAAAACAAATTCTCTTAGCTTATCAATGTCAGATAAGAATCAGTAATTCTTTTTTCTCTAAATATGAGGAATTCAACAGATTTTGATGCCTAAAGTCCCTCTGGTATCTCTCTTCTCAGTGTTTATTTTTACTATCTGAGAGGTTTACATTCAAACATTGTAATTTAAGGTACTATTTTTATATTTTATTGGGGTATTTATTTTTGGTTTATAATAATTTTTATTATTATTTGGATGCATTTTATATGATTTTTCTGGAGTTTTGATTCTGATTCATCTCTTAGTTAACTGAACAGATCTGCAAATAATTTTTTCAAAAAGATTGCAAAAACGACATTTTCTAATCTCATGTATAAATGAGAATTTATGCCTGTCACATTTACACATGAACAATATTGTAAAATTGGTTAATATCGCTTAAGCATGGCTTTTTTTCCTGGAATTTAGTAAGAAGTTGAGAGACATTATTTCCATATGCTATTTTAACCTGTAAACCCCTTACTTAGAAATTTATACATTTAACTTCAAGGTGAAGGTATATTCTTTAAAATTAACTTCACATTCCTTTTTTCTATTGAATATATGGTTCTATAGAATGTAATTGATATTAACTAGAAAAAAAACTGTAGCTGTGAGGATTTGGGCAATATCAAAAATTATTAAATAAATAAGGATTTATCAGGATTTATAGAATTTCAGGGAAAGTTTGTTTTAAAAAAAAAGTTCTCAGTCATTGTTTGACAATGTACCTTTCCCAAATCTAAATCACGCATCAAGAAGTCTTTTGGAACTTTGTTCTCAATTTTCCTTTCCATCTCATTCAAAAATGAAACCTTAAAATTGAATAGGATGCTAAAAGCATTACTTACCTCATGTCAGAATCATCAGCTTGGAACAACCGGCTCCCGAGATTTCCTCCCTTCCCAATCTGTTAGAATGAGGAACTGTATTTTTGGCAGTAAGTTTCTGCATTCTCATCGTTATCCTTATGCCAGATCCTGTGGCTTCAACTATTTTGAGAATGATAGTGATCCCATTCAACTTATGTCTTTCTCACATCTTCAAGTACTTCTATCAGCCCACAACCTATTTCCTTCAAGATTATTTCTTCTTTCTGAAGCTATTTCTTGTGCTGACAGCTGCCAAAGACAATATGAACTGTCTTCTGTTCCTCTACCTCTGGAGTGTGATGCATACATTTAGGAGTCACTCATTTTCACAACCATCTGAGAGTTGTAAGACATCAGTACTAAACTCTCGCCTCATACTGTCCATTTAGTGAGTCAGAAAGTAAAAAGCGAAGCTAGCACTGCTCCAGTTTGTATCATGAACAGAGAGAAATGAATTTTTTCCTAAAGAAATCTAAGCAACAGCATTAATTAGCTCCTGTCTCCTAGAACTTGAAACACATTGCTTAGACTTGTGGTCCCCAGACTGGTGGCTTTGATGTTGGGTGGGAGCTGGTTAGAGAGCAGTCCTCAGGCCCCACTGGCTGCCTGCAGCATTGGAGGCTGCACCTCTGCAAGGTCTGCCAAGGTGGTCTGCATGTTATAGTGGGAGAAGGTCAAGTGTGTAGAGCGGAGGTTCCTGCAGGTGTGCGAGGCCATGCAGGTGTGTGGGGGTGAGTTACAGGTGTGCTTGCCAAGCTGTTCTCAACCCTCAGGGCAGCCAGGCGAGGCCTGGAGAGGCTGAAGGCCTCCAGTTGCAGAGGTGGCCCTCCATGCCACCTTAGTGTACCTTACCGAAGAAAGCTTGGGCACCTGCAGATGTGGAAGTTCTCTGAAGCAAATGCACAGGTATCCATATCTAGTTTAAAACATGGTGTATTGTCCCCAAACATGCATAGTCATGCCAAATTTGTTCCACAGACTAGCAGACTGCCTCAGTGACAAGGCCACTCTGGATTTTCATGGCTTGCAAAAAAAGCCATGTATTGACATTCTTCCTGAATATGAGGGTATGGAGCGTATGATGATTATTTAGGTGATGTCCAGAAGTTTCTGCCTCTTCTGAAGATATTTCTCTTTTAAATAGATGCTCTCCCAGCATTTTATCTCAGGGAAAATTAACAAGGCAGGCTAAGAAAATGCCAACTAGCCAGTTCCTTCCGATTATAGACATTTCTACTCATATCTCAAAGTACCTCAAACTCAATGTGTCCAAAATAGAGCTGTGATCGCTCTGGATCTGCCCAATTTCTGGTATTCCTGGCTCCTTGAATGGCGTCATCATACAATTAATTGGACAAGCTAGAAGCCTAGGAGTCAATCTTGTCATCTTCCTTGCTGTCATGTTCCATGACTATTCTATCACCAAGTTCTGTCCATTTTACTTCCTTCATTCCTCTTGAACCAATTTATTTTATCGGGTATTTATCATTACTGTAGTCCAAGGTACCATCCTCTCTCTCTAACTGTCCTCCCATCTCTGTTCTTGTCCTTTCACTCAATTCTTTGCTCTGTAGCCCCAACGATCATCTCAAAATGTGAATCTGATCATGTCATTCCCTTCCTTAGCACCCGTTAATGACTTCCCGTGGCTTTTAGGATGAAAAGCAAAATTCCTAACACTGTCCACAAAGTGCTGCCTCATCAGGCACCTGCTAAAAATCTGCCTCCCAATCTAGCCACACCGGCATGCTCTTCTCCATGTGGGCTTTGCACTTGCTATGTCCTCTTTCTAGAATATGTTCCTCCCCTCTGTAGTCTCTTTGGCCTAGTTAACACCTACATATTCGCCTTCCATAGCCCTGCTTACCTGACTCATTTTGGGATGACTTTCCTGATCCAGCTGCTTTCCTAACATATAAATACTCCAGCTTATGTCTCGAACAGAGGAAAATGGGCTTTTCTCTTAAGAACTCCAAGCCAAGCTGAGACGCTAACTTTTCTCCATGAGTGCCATCTTCTTTCCCTTCCTTGCATACATCAGTTTTAATTTCCACTGTTATGGTTGGCCATGGATTAATTCTTCTCCCTCTGCTTTTCTGTAAACTCCTCAAGGATGGTGTCTATGTGTCATTCATTCATCATTGAGTTCCCAGTGCGCGGCACACTTCCTGTCTCATAGCAGGGGTTCCTAACATATTTGTAAAATAAATGAATGCGTGCATTTTGCCTTCTACTCTTCCTCCTAGAATGTCTTCCACCTGATTCAGGTTTGGACTGCGCCACAGGTTTACCAGTGATTTTTGTGCACTTACAATTCTTACACTGACATCCAAATTTATTCAGACTTTTGTCCTCAACATGTTTTGCTAGTTCCCTCTCAGGAAGGGCTGCAGGAACCTCTGAGTTTGGGGCTGGGGCAGGTGAGTGTAATGGAAGAAAGCTGGTGGGGGGGTGGGATTCTGACTCGCCACCTGCCTCCTCACCTTTTCAGTCCTCCTCTCCCTCCCACTTCCCTCGGGCTTTTATAGAGCACATACTTACAGAGCAAAGAGCTGCCTTTTTTGCATTTTGGTCCATTTGAAAGAGTAGGTCTTTAGAAGGAGAGAAATGGCCACACTGCTGTTCGCTTTCTGCAAAGCAGCACACACCTCTCTAGTGTGTGTTTATAGCCTACCCCTGGAGCAGATCGCAAGGCTGAGAGGTAATTGCCCCGGTCTCCAGGAGAGTCCATTTCCCTGCGGGTGAGCTCACAGGCGCTGAGGAGCCCTGAGGTGTGATCTTTACACAGCTGCCTTAGCAACTGAGTTCACCAGTGTTCCTGTGTGTCCAAGGACAGGCAGGTATCTGCGAGCAGTGGGTGTTCCTAACAAACTCTCCTTTCAAATCGGCACATTCTCTGTGAACCTTCCAGACTTCACGGTGTGTCTCACAGTTTGGGAACAATTTCCACCATCATCTGAATGGCAGGTACTAGTTCTGTAGTAATTTGTGTTTTTAAAATAGCTTAATACACAATAGGGCACAGAAGTCCATTTTGCTCTTGACGTAGTCACTTAAATACACATTCCTGCAGTGTCCCTGAGACGGAGGATTGCTTCTACATACACCCAAAAGAACACCATGTTGTACTTCTTTAGCTTTTTCTACATGCTATGTGGACAGAGAGGTTAAACTTCTGTTCTACATGAATTTCCCTTTCAAATCTGTTTCTCGGAGATTTCCACAGTGTTGAATTATTATTATTTTTCTTAAAATGTTCTATGAAATCACCCATGTTATATCAAGACTGCATGGCAGCTTTGTCGCTACTTTCACTACCTTTAGGGATGGTAATTGTCTTGGTTTGCCCAGAAGTGCATTGAGTACCCAGGACTGGGGTCTTTCAGGGTAAAATCAGAAGAGTCCAAGACGAATCAGGACAATGTAGTCACCCTACCACCATTTCTGTCCTTGATAAGGGAGTAGACAAACCCAGCCAAGAGGAATTTTTATTCCCTAGGTAGACACTTTTCTAATTACTTCTCCCTTTTCTTCTTCTTCTTCTTCCTCTTCTTCTTCCTCTTCCTCTTCCTCCTCCCCTTCTTCTTCTCCTTCTTCTCAATAGCTTATGGGAAGAGATAACTTATACCATACAATTAACAGGCCTATTTAAAGTGTGCGCTTCAATGGTTCTTAGTAGTATAACCTTCACCCCAATCAATTTTAAAACATTTTCATAACTTCCCCACAAAAAAACCCCCCAAACCCATCAATACTCACCTGCCTTGCCAATACACACAACGATCCTTCATCTTCTGGCAACCATTATTCTGCTTTCAGCTTTGATAGAATAGCTTTTTCTGGCTATTTCATACACATTGAATCACATAATATGTAGCCTTTTGGTTCTGGCTTCTCTCAGTATAATGTCTTCAAGGATCATCCATTTTGTAGCACATATCAGAACTTCATTTTGTTGACAATAATATTCTCTCTCTCTCTCTCTCTCTCTCTCTCTCGTATTATCACATTTTATTTACCTACATAAGTTGATGAACATTTACCTTGTTCCTAGTTTTGGGCCACTTATATGTAAGTTTTTGGGTGGACATATATTTTCATTTCTCTTGAGTATATACCTGACTAGAAATTTCAGGTCATGTAGTGACTCTGTGTTTAATTTTGGGGGGAACTGCTAGACTATTCTTTTTTTTTTTTTTTTTGTGGTGCCGGGGATCGAACTCAGGCCCTTGTGCTTACAAGGCAAGCACTCTAATCACTGAGCTAAATCCCCAGCCGCTAGACTATTTTATAAAGTAGCCAGACTAAAACTTGCCATTTTCAACAGAAGAGTATGTCGGTTCCAGTTTCTGTACATCATTTTCAATATTTGTTGTCTGTTTTTTTTTTTTAATGGTCTCCCAACTGGATATAAAGAGGCATCTCATGGTTTAGATTTGCATTTCTCTGCTGGCTAGTGATATTGAGTATCTTTTCATATGTTTATTGTTAAACTTGTTAAATGGAAGATATTTAAATTGAATGCTCGCAAATATTTTCCAGTATCTCAGGTCTTCCTATCCAAAGGTAAATCTGCACCTTTTATTTAAACCATTGACTTTTCTTTATGACCAGAACTGGTCCTAGAGTAAGTCTCTCACTTGCCCAGAGTTAGGGCATCCTCTGCCATTTCCACCGAACACGGCACTAGTGGCTGTCTTTCTCTGGAGTCTAACAGACAGTGAATTGTGTGTTCCCTGAGTGTAAGACTGGATATGCTCCCCGGTACAATGTTGACCAGTTTCCTCAAAGGGCTCTATGCAATGCTCACTCTTACCATTGGTGCTCTGGCCATTGGGTAATTTACCCACTTTTTGTTCCTTCCCTTATCTCACTTCTGTGATTTGCTGCTATTTCTTTCCCTTTTCTCTCTCTTTAGAGTCTCTTGAGCACTCTATGTGTTTGTTTAAATTTTTTGGGATGGGGTCTCCCTAAGTTGCCCAGGTTGGGCTCAAACTTGTGATTCTCTTGTCTCAGCCTCCCAGAGTGCTGGGATTACAGGCATATGCCACCATGTGGAATTTCTTTAATTTTGATCATTTATTAGTTTATTCCATCCCTAACAAATTCTAAAAGGATCCATGCATGTTAATCAGCTTTCCATTAATGTAACCTGATATATGAGTTAACCAACTTAGAAAGAGGAAGTTTTATTATAGTTGGTGGTTTCATGGTTTGTTGCCGTTAGGCCTGCGGTGAGGCAGAACATCATGTGGGGAAAATCGTGTGGGAGCCTGTGGCGAAGCAAAACCACTCACCTCAGGCTGGTAGGCAAAACAGAGAAAGAGGAAAGGACCAGAATCTCTATGTCCCTTTGAGGGCAGGTCCCCAGTGATCCAAACACCTTCCAGTAGTCCCCCCTCCTAAACAGCACCAAGCTGGAGGCCAGGCCTTTAACATATGGTCCTCGGGGTCCATTCCCAATCCAAACTAGAGCACCACGATCCTCTGTCGCAGCTCCTGCCGTTGCTTTGTCTTCATTGATTAATTGATTTTCTCTCCAGAAACCCCATTGGCTTGACAGAAAAGGACAAGACTCCTGGCAAGCCTACTAAGAAAATGATCTCTCTCAGAGAATACCCTGTATCTGCAGTAATTTTGGGAGCCTCATAATAAGGATTAGTAATTTTCTTCTTTCCAGTGGGGCCCTGGCCGCGAATGTAGAATCGTTTTTAAAAGTGTCTGTGCACGACTCTGCTCCCCTCACCCCATGCTACTCAAGAACTACTGCAAAGATAATCTTTTCTTTTTTATAAGTTTATCCAAAATTACACAAACTTACAGGACATTACACAAGCTTACAGACCACAATACATTGTATCTTTTGCTTATGACGATGAGCAATGTAAACAGCCACATAGATGCAGCATTAAAGCACTTACATAAAGTTACTGTAGTACCTAGTGTACGTGTCACTGTTTTAAATTCGGGTTATTAGGTTCTTGTTTTTAAGATATCATTATTCCTCTGGATTCCCATTCTCCTCTCCCTTTGCCCTTTTCTTGTTCCCTTGGACCTTTTGCCTATTAGCTTAGATTTGACCCTTGCAAAGATAAACCCATTATTACTTGCCACGTCTCAGTAAAATAGCCACTACTTTGCAGTTTGGCAGAGGAGACAAAGATAATAATAATAGGTCAGTAAAGAAGTGGAGGAAAAATAATTGTAGAAATATACATCCGGTGTTATTATTATCATTTCCATGTTACTATTCACCGTATCAGAAGATTTAACTCAGCTCAGGGCAGTATGGCCATATTTAGATACCAAAACAGTCCCTCATTTCTTCTTTCCCCGTGTGGATCACCCTAAGAATACACATTCTGGATCGCACTGCCGTGGGGTCGCCCTGATGCGGGCAGCCGGTGATGCTGGTCGGTTTGTGTTTTTCAGGGTGAAGGGGCCGGAGAAGGAGGAGAAGTTGAGACGCACAGTTACGCAGGTGCTGAAGTGCGACGTGACTCAGAGGCAGCCTCTGGGCGGCGTCCGCCTCGGCGCTGCTGACTGCCTGCTCAGCACGCTGTGCCTGCACGCCGCCTGCCCCGACCTCCCTGCCTACCGCGCGGCCCTCAGCAACCTCAGCAGCCTGCTCAGGCCGGGGGGCGCCCTGGTGCTCGCGGACGCGCTGAGGAGCAGCTTCTACACGGTTTGCGAGCAGAGGTTCTCCAGCCTCTGCCTGGGCCCAGAGGCCGTAAAGGCTGCCGTGAAAGAGGCTGGCTATACCGTCGAGCAGTTTGAAGTGATCTCTCAGAGTTATTCCTCCACCACTTCTGACAGCGAAGGGCTTTTCCTCTTGGTGGGGCGGAAGCTGGGCAGATCTGTATGACATTGTGCAATCTCAAGTAAAGTAATGTCTTGACCAGTGGACTGCACATCTTATTTCCAGCCACTATCGTCTTTGAGCTGAGTGGATGCTGAGTATCTGGGACTGATGTTTCTCCTAGGACAGGGTTGGAATAGTCAGTGTAGGAAGATCTTGTGGATCTACCCTGTCCTCCGCACACAGGGGACCCGAAGACAAGTAACTGGGGTGTCCAGTCCTCCATGCCTGTGTTCACAGAAGGACTCACTTCTCCAGACATCCAGTTACAGTGGTTCAAACCCCCACTTGCCTGTGAGAAGTGTCTGCACTATTAGTTTCTTAGGGGTGCTCCTAGCTTCCTTCTGACTTCTCCCTGAAGAAGCTGCCATACCCCAGCCTCTGCTGCTGCTGGGCCTCCCTGGGAACAGCCATTTTCTACTGGACACCCTGCCATTAGCACCATTTTGGCCTTGGGGGGTCAGAGAACAGCTGGCTAGTGTTGCTGGTCATCCCAGGATCCAATTTTTTTTTTATAAAGATCATTTCATATTCGAGTTCTGATTGGCCAACTCACTGTTTCTTCCTAGGCAAGTTACACAGCCTTGCTATGCCTCAGTTTCCTCATCTGCAAGATGAGATTTAAACAGAACTTCCTGTTAAGAGGATTAAAATGAATTGCTACAAACAAAGGATGCAGAATAGTGATGGCCGCTTGATAAACATTCGTAAGAATTATAGAATCACTGCTACTATAGTCATGGTAATCATCATCCTTCATATTAGTTGCCAAACAGCACAGAAAAGATGCCTCAGTCTCCAAGTAGGAGGGAATATTGGTGCTCTGGGCTGCAGACACCCAGGCTCCTGACTGGCATTGCTTTTAAGAGGGGCTATGAGAAAAACACCACCTGCTACCAATTCCTTCATGATTTAAGAAATGTTCAGCAAACACGTGTTTAGCAGCCTCCATGTATCTTTCTAGGGCAGGTCCTGGAAATGCAAATGAAAGCCCAATATCAGCTGGTGGAGGAGCCCTCATCTTTGCAGCCGCAGAGAGAGCCAGGGGCTCCTAGGTGCTCCCAAAGGCGGTGCTGCCGGGCAGCAGTCCCCACCCAGAAGCCACCTCATTAGCCACCCAGGCACAGCCTGGGCAGACTTGTGTGCCCCGCCTGATAATCCTGGGGAGGGTTGAAATGATCTACTGTACTTTAAGAAAGCCATTTCCCCTGCCCATGGTTCTGTCCTAATGCCTCAGAGCCCTGGCTTCCTGTCAGGGTGGTAGGCAACACTTTCCATCTATACTAGAGGCCAGCAAGCTTTCTTGCCAAGAGCTGGACAGTAAATATTTTTGGCTTTCTTGGTCCTACAGTCTTGATTGAAACTACTCAACTTGGCAATTGTAGCAGAAATAGCCATAGGCAATATATAAATGACATGGGTATGTGTTCCCATGAACTTTATTTACAAAAACAGGTGGACAGGTAGGTTTGAAGCAGACCCCAGGTCTAGACCCCGAAGCAGCCTTGTTTGTATCCAAAGTTTAATAAAATTTCTCATGAACAGTCTGTTTAGTTTCTAACACCCAGTCCTGTTTATAGGGGCTCAAACCAAATCCCGGGGGGTAGATAGGGCCTCGGCAGCACATTGTTTCCTTCCGATGCCATTCATCCTCTGTCATTCTGTGTCATGCTTTGGATCTAGTATGTTTCCCCAAATGCTAGAGTGATCAGAGGAGGAGCTTTTGGAAGGTGACTGGGTCATGAGGGCTTAACTTTGTCAGTGGATTCATCTATTGAGGGATCCATAGCTCGGTGGCATCCATGGAGAGGATGGCAACTTACGAGGTGGACCTCACTGAAAGAGTGTGACCCGGGGACCGCATCGTACCCCTGCCTCTTCACCTCCTTCTGCTCCTCCTTCTCTTCTTTCTCCTTCTTCTTCTTCTTCTTCCTTCCTTTATTTCTCACCCTCTCCACCTCCCCCGCCCTCCCTTTTCTCCTGGCTGCCACGAGGTGGGCAGCTTTCCTCCACCATTACCTATCCGTCATGTTTCTGCCTCACCACAAGCCTAAAAGCAGTGGAGCCAGCTGACTGAAATGTTAGCCCAAATCAACCTTTCGTCCTTTAAATTATTTTCAGGTGTTTCATCACAACAACAGAAAGCTGACCGACTACTTTCTTTCCTGCTGCATCCTCTATTCAACTCTTTCTTCCTCCAGTTGGAAGCCATTCAGTGGATACAAACAGAACATTAGAAAACAAGTGAGGGCTGTGGGCAGGAGAATGGCAGATAAAGTGTCCACTACACCAGTATTTTTCAAATGGCAAGTTGCTCTTCATTGGTGTATACTAAAATCAGTTTGGTGTGCCACCATAAACACTTAAAAAATTATGCAGAACAAATTGGAAAATGAATCCCAGATAGCAGCACTTCTAGTGGCATTACTTTGTGAACTTGCGTTTCAGTTTTGCGAACAAATTTATCTATCGACACATGCCTATTTGTTTCCGGTCATGATATGACATATGTCTATTGCTGCAGGTTATGATCAAAAGAGTTTCAAAATCGCTAGCCTAACCTCTGGGCTCCCGGGAGCCCTCTGTGAGAACCAATGCTGTTCTTTCACTCAAGGATAAAAGACGTAGCCCAGGTTCTTAAAGAACTCCAAGTTGTTGGGAGGACCTGGTGACGAACATTTAAAACAGAGAGGAGGGCTCTGAGATGAATAAGAATTGGGTGCCAGGAGGGAGGGTGCCAAGAAGAGTGGCATTTGCTCTGGGTCTTGCAGGTTGAATAGGGGTATGTTTGGCAACCAGCAAGGAAAGGGCAACCTGGAGGACCGCATGTACAAGGTATGAAATGACTTTTCCTGATAGCAGACTTCTCGCAGGTTTGTTCTGTGAGGGAAGCCGGGACCTAACCAAACATTTGGCTTGATTTTTCATTTGCTTTTCCTGAAATCAAACAGATGAACCAAGTCAAGAGCAAACATGGACTAAGAGGTCAATCTGGTCCTAACTTGTAAATCTCTTTGACCACTGACCCACCTCAGCTTTTTTCTGGTTCCCTTTCTGGGGAAGTGTCGGCCAATCTCACCCTGAGCAAATACTGATGATGCAGGGAGCCGCAGTCCGCATGTAATATCCTGGGGAAAAGAAAGCTATTAAAAAGGTTGTTAACCCATTTGGTATCATGCAGTCCAGCCTTGGTAATTCCCATCATCTGGCTGTCAAGAGTAATAAAAGGAGATGTCCATGATATGACTTACTAGGCTGAGCTTTGAAAGCTGTGACTGCCCCCTCTAATTTTAACTTCAGCCAACTCAGAGGATGAGAGGAAACCAGTGAATCTTATGGAGGGTAGGAGGAGGGGGAAATGCTCAGGATGGAGGGACAGAAAATTCAATTGCTGTGAGAGCATCATTCTGTCCTTCTCAGGCTCAGGACCCCTCTGGAAAATGGGGTAGTAATCGTTTCTCAGGACTGGATTGAGATCAAATGAGTTACCTGTGAAGGCATTTTGTATCCTGTTATGCAACAGAATATATATTACAGAATTTCGATATTATTAACCCCTTCTAGAACAGCCATGAGCCACATATTTACTATTTGTTCATTACTGATGTTCATTAAATTTTCATAATGAGCTAAATGTGACCTTCAAAATCTGTCTTGCATATATGCTTATTGTCTGAGTCAGCACCTTCAGATCCAGAGTTGTTTTCGTGGTTATACATTCATTCAAAAGGTGTTTACTTATTGCACTCCTGTTACCTGCCAGGCATTGAGCTTGAGTGTTGAAGATCTTACACTGTAATGTCAAGATTCTGCCGTCATAGGCCTTATATCCCCAGGAAGAAGGCTGGAAAGCGCTCCACTCCTACAGAGCCTAGGAAAAGCACTAATCTTTTGGTTCTCAGCCATTCAGGGACATTTTGCCTTTTCTGAAGGAGCCCATGAAAACAAGGGGTGGGTGAATGGAAGGGAGGGGAGGGGAAGAGGGAAAGAGGGGGGAAAACCAAGATGTATCATGTACAGGTACAAAATAACCATGTTGATTATGATCATTATATATACAATGTACCAATACATGTTCTTGGTAAAAAAACAAACAAACAAACAAACAAACAAACAAACAAAAAAACAGGACAAACCAGGGCTTTCTTATGGTGGTACCTTCCCATACAGTGCAGCTTAGTTGTGCCCATCATTATCTCATCATCATCATCATCATCATCATCATCATCACCGCCACCACTGCCACCACCTCCACCACCACACCAACATCACCAACATCACCACCATCACCATCACCACCATCACCACCATCATCATCCTCTCCATCGATAATGTATCTAAGTAATATTATAGCACAGACAAACAAACGCCATTGTGAGTGAGATCCCTGGAGCTTTCTGCTTCATATTTTCCAATGGAAACAGCGATTCATACTTCCTGGTTCTCGCTTGTCTCTTTTCCCCCCATCTGGCCACAGTCAGCTCACGTTGAGCGGAAATGCATTCCTCGGCCCTCCAGTCACCAGCAGAGGGCGCACACGGCCCTTGCTGAAGGCCTCTGTGCCCGCGTACACAAGATGGAATTTAAATTAAGATAAACTTTACAAAACAAGGACCCTCGCCAAGTATTTTCTTTTGTATGCTCTGCTTATAAGGCTGCTAGGGAAAGGGGAAAGGGAACTCAGCACGTTTTCCTCTAACAAAAAACATGTATAATTATTTTTAGAGATAGATACATTACAATTTTTCCCTTTTGGGTCTATACACAAAATGCAAATTTTAATAAACTATACAGAAACTCTTGGCCAGATTAGCATGAGAAATGTTAAATATTAGATTATGCAGTTAACTCACCATCATCTTCTATTTCCTGTTTATTCAAAAGGGGGAAAGAAGTTTTTGTACTTTTTCAAGACCTGGTTTTTTAATATTTTTTTAAAAAAAGTCTTTCTGAGCTTATGGTTGCTGACCAAACCACTATGCTCAAAACTTCAATTTTTGCTTTAATAGTGTCTGATGGATTCAGGGGAAGAGTTGGGGTTGGATTTCTTTGAGTTAATATTGCTTTTATTCTGACTTCAGTGTTGAAAACCAGGAAATAATTTCTTTCCTGGTAGGCTCGTCTCTCTCTTTTCAGAGAAAAACTCTGGGCATTTAAACAAAAGAGAAGTTAAAGAGCTGGAATCAGTAGTCAGGCTGTTTATACCCAAGAGACAGTCTATAGTGTACTGTCCCAAAGAGCAGGGACAGGACACAGCTCTCCAGGTGCTACAAGAGCAGGGAGATTTTCTAGAAGGAAGATAAGCTGGGAGCCTTGCCCCACACCACGCATGGGTGAGTTTCTGTCTCCTTCTTGCCCCCTCTAAAATTTGCTAAATTCTATGGAAATCTTAGCTGTTTAATGTAACCTTTACTCTAGCAGAATTTGTAATTGTGAGTTAAGATTTACAAAATTAAAAGTTAAAACCTTCTATTCTATTGGTGAAGCAATAAAGACTGAGATCAGAAACAAGCAACTTCACTTTTCTGTACCTCCATCTCTACTGTGACATGAAAGGCTGAATTAAGGATCCATGAGTTTCAAGATTCTACGATTTGTGAATTAGTGAACCGTATTTATCGAAATGGAATTCTAACACAAGGACCAGCTGAGTTAATCCCATCCTTTAAGATTCAAGTGAAATTGATTCAAACCCTCATCATTTACACAACCCACAATTTCTCTCATCTTTCAGAGAACTTGAGGGCGATGACTTATAATTCTCCTGTTGACCTCTAGATTGGAGCTGCTGCTTGCTCTTGGATTCCAGTTTAGGAATCATGTCACCTCAAGCATGTGCCAGTCTCTCTCTGCAGCCCAAGTCCACTGACCAGATGGATCCTGATCCTCTCACTTTCTGAAAGGGGCTGTAATGTGTAGTTTCAAAATAACGGGAGCGATTCGCTTTGTAGAACCAGAACAACTTAAAAATGGCATCTGTGTGAGTACGTGTTCTCTGGAGGAACAGAAGCAGTAGAACATACATACGAGTATCTGTTAGACTGGCTTACGTGGTCAGAGGCTGAATCGTCCCACAGTGGCTGTCTGCTGGCTAGAGAGCCAAGATTCTTTTTAAAAACTGTTCAATCCAAGAAATTGGAAGCCTCAGAAGAGGCACCAACAGCGCAGCTGCAGTCCGATGCTGATGGCCTGGATGCCCCTCTGGAGAGTCAGTGGTACAAGTCTGTACTACGAGGCTGAAGGATCTGGAGTCTGATAGCCACAGGTGATGGCAGCAGCAAACCCAGAAACAAAACAGCAAAAACCACCACTCAGAAGGAGTTGAGCACACACATGCAAGCTTATTCTTCCTTCTACTTTTGCATTCTGTCCAGATTTCCAGCCTACTGGATGGTGCTCTGCACGGGGGTCCTCTCCACTCAGTTTTCTGACCCACATGCCAGTCATCTCCGAAAGACCCTCGCAAACACACCGGAAGAGTGTTTTTATCAATATCTAGGCATTTTTCAATTCAGTCAAATTGACAACCAAGGTTAACCAACATGATTCTACCCCTCGTCAGCTTGGCCCTCAAACATAGCTCCCTAAACCGCGTTTAATCTCCAAATAAAGGCAACAGCAAGGTCATAATTCTGCCTAAGAAGCTACAACTATTCTGCGTACAACCAAACACTAATTTGTTTCTTACAAAAGGAGGTAAAGTTTTCCGAGTGATGCATACATATCCTGCTTTTAATCTTATGGGCAATTAATTTCTCAGTGACCTAGTTTCTCCGGTTGCCTTCACCGTGTCGCTCTACCGGCTGCCCTCCCTTCCCATTGTTTTTTCACCAGGCAGGCTCCAAGGCTGTCCCCTGCAGCCGAGATGGGGAAATCTCGACTCATCCCACCTAGGGGGCAGGTTGCAGGTTCGATGACTTCTTCACAGAAATAGAATTTCCAAGATGTATCAGTGACAAAAGGGGTTTATTAGGCAGAATTGTAAAACTATACTCAAACAGTTTGGGCCCTCAGAAGGGGAGTGTGACATCATGGGCAGGAGCTGGGGATTTATGTGAACTTGGGTGTGTCTTTAAAATAGGTTTTCTAGGGCGTGTATTCTAGTGTCTGTCAATTTATGCACTTGGTGGACTATGTTCAAATGCAAACCCTTTACCTGTATTGAAAACAGAGACATGTTGTCCACTTAGTAGTGAGTTTCCTGGAGTCTGAAGAAGGGTGGTGGTAGTAGGAAGGTGTGCAGTTTACAGGTGAAAGGTGCGGGCCCAGAGCCCAGTTTACCAGCTCACTGTCTTTAAGGCCCTTAGGAATTTTTCAAAAGGAAAAAACTTGAATAACTTTTGTGTCCTGAAGCTGCAGTTCTTCCCAAAGGTACAATTCTAAAATTAAGATTTTACTTTTCTCCTTTATACCCTTTTTCTTTTCTTTGTTTTTGACTTTTTTTTTTTTTTTTTGAGACAGTCTTGCTCTGTAGTACAGGCTGGGCTTGAACTCACTATATAGTCCCAGCTAACCCCAAACTCACAGCAATCCTCCTGCCTCAGTCTCCCGAGTGCTAAGGTTACAGGCACGTGCCTGGCTTCCTTTCTATTCTTAGTTCTTCTTTCTTACCTCACTTTTACTTCCTTCTTCGAATCCAGACTGGACTTTCCTCAGGGCTTCCAGGCATTTTACTTGAAAGGAACTTTGGTGTCTGTATTTAAAAATTAGAGAATTGGCCAAGTATGGTGGCACAGGCCTATAGTCTTAGCACTCTGGGAGACTGAGACAGGAAGATCCAGATTTCAATTTCAGCCTGTGCTACATGGTGAGTGTGCTACTATGTAGCAAGACCCTGTATCAAAAAATTAGAATAGAATAGAATTCACTTTATTTACTTATTTAGGAGCTTAGGCTCTGAGCTTCCTAACAAACACGCTTCCCTAGAGAGGGAAGCCTCAGCTACCAGGTTCACTGTGTTTATAAGTTCAAAACAAACCAGGTCTCGCTCAGCATCAGCGTAACTTTTCCCTGAAAGTTCCCACGGCTCGTGATCATGGGGCATAATGTGTGTGTCACTCTCACCTACCTGTCCCTATTGGCTTAGCTCAATTACTGATTTTAACTTGACTTTTTCAAGTCCAAGTCCTTTAGAAGAGCATTATGAATTCCTTAGACAAAAGACATTTCTTAAGTGATAGGAATGGTTCTAAGAGCTGGACAGACAGAGACACAAGACAGACAAACTTCCTGACCCCCTGGGGCCCAAAGTCAAGGTGGGCACAGGTAAGCGGGCGGCCGGCTTTAATATGCAATGTGGTGTCTTTTGGGAGAATGTAGGATCGTCTAGACTAGTCTTGAAGGGTTGGCAAAGCCTTCCTTGAGGAAGTGATGTCTCAGATGAAGTAAGATTTGTCTGAGAAAAAAAAGGCGGGAAACAAATTCCAGACAGAAAGAAGAGCATGTACAAAAATGCCTGGAGACCAGAGGGATGGCACACAGGACTGGGGACTGTAGTAGGTCTTGCAGTCGCCCACCCAGACCCCTTCCTCTGGCTCAGCAGCTGCCCCTTCATGGCAGAACTGCTCTTAGCTGATTGGGGTCCCCTATCCAGGAAGTTATAGGCTGCTCCCCTCCCCTCCGCAAGAAGAGGCCACAGCCCCTGACTGACTGATCTCAGGACTCAGTAGGCTTGTCCTCTTGCAAAGGAGGACGTCCATCAACACAATTTATGTTCCTGTGCCTCCTTCTTCGCGGATCAGGCCAAGACCATATCCTTGCTCAGTCTCCTCCTCCCTCCTGCTCAGTCTCCCTAAAGAGCAGTCCTTCTTGAGCTCTGATTCTGGGGAGCCCACAGACAGCACTGCCAGATTTTTTGGAATTAAAGTCTCCACATGGACTGGGTTCAGATGTGAACCCCATCCATCTATTAGCAGGTTAAAGTTTTACCGATTGAAGTTATTGTCACTTTCAATAAAGTGATTACATATTGAAGTTATTGTCACTTTCAATAAAGTGATACATTAGATTCATAATCACTTTTAACTCTTAGTTCAACTTCCTGAATTTATAAATTAAGAGTTTATAACCAAGACCTGAAAAATCATGACATTTGGGCAAATCCACTCTAAAGCATTCTCTCTGAAAAGCAGGGATAGTAATCCAAAACCTTCCGGCTTTGTCAAGATACAGGTAGAATGAAACGGAGTTTAAGAGTGCCTAATATCTTTTGACCTCCTGGGGTACAAGGAGAGACATACTCTGGAGCACAACTAGCAACATTCCAAGTCCTGGAAATTCATACACCTTATATCAAAGAAAGAGTTGGCTTTCTGGTTATGACTTAGTATTTTGAGTCTGATTAATGTGAGTCAGCCAGTACATCAGCTATGGAGGCATCGACAAATTAAGCTTATGAACCTATAAGATCAGACACTGAATCCAGACACTGGCTTTCTCTGAAACTTAATGAAATAGCCTCGTGTTTTCCATGCTCCTTTCGTCCCCTAGATCAGAATGAATCACCTTCCATAATGGAGCAGAAAGGGTGGGGGACATTGAAGAGTGAGTAGAAAGAACGCCAAAGAGACCACTGTGAAGCAGAAAAGCAGAGTACCTCCCCACCAATGCAATGTGCTTTTTAGTTTCTTGCTCCTGGGCAGTAAACATAATCCATGAATTAAAGATAATTAATGTCTTTCTAGAAAATGCAACTGTAATTATAGACATTTAAGAGCACTTAGTGCATTTGAGAAGAACCAACTCTTGCACAGTTCACAGAGGGCCCTGCTGGCTGGAGGGCAAACTCGGCACCCTCAGTAACATGATAATCATTAGAAGAATAGGAGGCAGAAGGGAACCTGCCTCCCAGGGAATAGCATGCTGCCCACAGTGGAGGATGGAGCCTCCTGCCTTTAACATAACGAAAAGCACCACCGATTCACAGGCCTGCTGAGCTGAATGCCCAAGTCCCACGGAGTGAAATTGCTCTTTCTACTTTTGGGGCTCACAAACACCTAGTAAGTGCCAGGCACTAGGCACCGGGGATGTAAACGGTAAATCAGATGTACATGGCCCTTGCCCTCTCGGAGCTGATGAATGATGTGGGCTGAACGTTTGCTTCTCTCCAGACTGATATGTTGAAAACTAACCTCCAAAATGACGGTATTAGGAGGAAATCGGGTCACGAAGTGGAGTGTTCATGAGTGAGATTAGTGCCTTTATAAAAAGTAAACACAGGAGCTCAGTCTTGTACTCTGCTTTCTGCCATATGAGTAAAAAACACGAAGACAACCATCTACAAGCAAGGAAAAGAGGCCCCACAGACACTGGATCTGCTGGCAACTTGATGTGAGGCCTCCCAGCCCCCAGAATGATGAAAGATGAACATGTGTGGTCCAGGCTCTCCAGCCTGAAAAGCTAGGGCAGCAGGTGGGTGCAATTAGCCATCAAAAATAATTCAGGGTAGAAAGTGTCATACAGGAAGGTGCATGACTATGATTTCCCGGAGAGAGCGACTTCTAAACTTCAAGCTGGAGGATGAATAGTTAGCAAGACACACAGGTAGAGGGTGAGGAATAGGGAGAACCACATTCCAGGCAAAGTGTAAAGGCGATCCAGGGATGAAAGAGAGAGTCTGGTCCATTTTAAGAATTGGAGGATGTTCTTTGAGCCTTGTCTGCAGGGTCCTAGAGAGAATGGCTAAAGATGGACTGAAGAAAGAAACTGAGGCTGAGGCAGAAAGGCTGAGGACCTTTCTTTTACACTTAATTCTGAGCACACTGAGAGGTACTTGAAGGTATTAAGTAAGGAAGGAACAAAACATAGCCTTGAAAAACACAGAAATTTCTACTATCCTTCATTGTTTCCACAGAAGGAATCCACAGCTTCTTTGGTTCCTTAGCCTACCAGGTAACTGAAAGAAAATGTTTAGTTTTACCAAAGCCTTTTGCTTCCTGGTCATGTTGGACTCCACCATACTCTTGCCTACGAACCTCTGATGATTCCGCACGGTACATGTGTTATAGCTTATATCTAGGTGTCCCCCCAAAGCCTCATGTGCTCATGGGTGGGGCTTCTCGGAGGTGGCTGGATCTAGGGTATGTGATACTGGTATCAAGGGATCAGGGTGTGTGATAGCTAAATGAGTTTAGCATAGCCCTGGGTGTCAATATGGAAGGTCCACCCTGGGTGTGGGTAGCACCAGTCAATAGGCTTACAGCCTGGATGGAACATAAAGGGAGAGAGAGAACGTAGGCTTGCTGCTGCTGCTTGCAGCTTCACTGCCTCCCACCTGCTTTACTATGGACTGTCTCTCCTCAGCGATGCTCCTCTGCCATGCAACCCTGCCTTGGAGCCGGCCGACTATGGACTGAAACCTCCACAAACAGTGAGGTAAGACAAACTTTTCCTCCTTTAACTTTGGATGTCAGGTATTTTGTCTCAGCAATGAAGAAAGTAACCAAGACAACACAGGATCAACTCCATCTTTCTCCCGCCTCTTTCTCCGGGGGCAAAAGCTGTTGATTCTTGTTGTTTGCAGTAGTTACATCTATGGTCACTGCAATACTGGATTAGCAAATGCTGAATGGCTGCTCGTAGGGAAAATACTGGGTTAGTTTCCTGCAAACCTCCAGTCACAATGTTTTCATTGAATAAAAATACATGTTTGTTTCATGTATGTTTTTGTTTAAAGACATATTATTTACTACATATTGTCGATTCATTAAAGTTGAACTCACGACGACAGCATTGTGACTCCCGCTGGGAAGAAGCTTATCTAACACACACACAATATTTTCCCTGTGAGGCAGATCGCAGCCTTCTTGTGCTTTTTTTAGAGCAGAAGAGGGCTTTTCTGCGCTGTCCTGGGGCATTTTAAACAGTGAAAAGACCTACTGAAAGCACAAAAAATGTGAAAAGCATGGCACTAAACACACCATGAAAAGGGTTCTTGTTTACATTTTGAGAGCTGAAACAGGAAGATGGAGTGTTGCCCTGACTGACCTCAGCTAAGAATGCGTGTTAAACAACTCAGATTTTTCACTGCTCAGCAGATGGCCATGAATGGATCACAACGGGGATGCAATATTGATTTGGGGTTACAAATTTTACTGAGTATACAGATTCACAAATACAAATTCATAAATAATGAAGTAACTATATTTTAATGTAGCATTTATTAATTTGAGTCGAAATCAGTAATTTACGTTGTCTTTTCTTCTACTAGAAACTAGTGATTACCCTGTGAACTTTTTGAGGAGTTAGCATACAGTAAGAAATAACTCCAACAAAACAAAGAGCATGGAGATCCAGTTTTCCACATGCATCTTCTCATTCAGTGCCCAAAAGAACTCTGTGAGTTATGTACTTTTATTATTCCCACGTTACAGATGAGAGAAGTAAGGCCTAAAAGTGGTAGTAAGACTTTCCTATAGTAACACAGTTTGAAAGCAAAGGCTAAATCAGGAACCTGTATGATTAATTACTGTGCTATCCTGCCTGTGAATTTTAGCCCTTTTAGAGAAATGTCTAGAGGGGAAATACATGACTTTTGAACACTCAACAAATTGACCTCTGAAAGTGACAGCCAGCACAATTGCAAGGGATGCCTTCTAGGAAGAAACAGAGTCAATGGAAGCAGCTCGTATGTGTGGTCCTCGGAGACTGAAGTCTCACATTGATGTGAGAAAAATATACGGTCGAACCTATTGTGTGGAAGGTGAAACAAGGAGCATTTGTACTACACTGTGGCAAGTGAATCATCCAAATAGGAACTGTTGGTCTGAAAGTGGCGGAATAGGCAGAGCAGGGCCTTGGTGGAGACTCAGCAGTGGGAAAGAGACAAGGCTGAGACCAAGCCAGTAAAGCCCAGGACCTAGAAGAGACATGACCGTTCTGTGTGAGGATCTTTTGAGTAGCAGTCCAGCATCTGTTATGTTAGAATGAGGCTGTGTCTCTACTGAGGAGCTAGAAGATCACATGGGGTCTGAGGGAAACCCTGTAGCACAGGTGTCTCAGTGACCAATCCCCGTACCTTCTGGGGTCAGAGGTGGGCCTCAGGCCAGGCCAAAGCTTTAGCCATCGAGTTATCTACCATAATCTGGTGGATAGTGTGCACAGGCTGCTGAACCTAGAAGGAATTTCTGTGTGCTCTGGGGCTGAATGGACGTGAAAAGGCATAGCGCCTTGGGTACGGGAACACCTACAACTCCTCTGCCCGGAGAGGAGCTTCTGCCCTTTCTAAACGAACTGAGAATCAAAGCGCTGCTTGTCACCTGGATATTCTGACTCAATATAACTGAACTCAGTTCTCAAAATATACTTTCACCATTCACATTCTGAGCTGTTTACAATCCCCATTTGAGTCCTTTGAGTAGTCACGAGAGATTATGAGGGCCAGCCTAGAAGGTCGGTGGCTGGAAGGAGACTGGAGAAAGTCTCAAGTGAGAGCAATTTCCATACTTCAGAGTGAGTTGTCAGATATTTCCTGCTACAGAAAGGCCAGGATCTCCAGAGAAGGGACCATGCTGCCTATACACAAATTCTTTTCTGCCGGGGGAGTACTTGGCATTTGCCTCAATCCTCCCGTGGAAGAAGAACAAAGGCCCTGCTCCACACAATTTTTCTCTCCCGGCCCTCCTGCCAGCCACTGCTGTGATGACTTCATTTTGGGGAAGCTCCAGCCTCCTCCCTACCCCCAGAATATCTGAAGTCTTCTCTTAGCTTCTCCAAGGACCATTCCTGCAGTCCCTCCCACATTCCAAGAATGCTTCTGAGGATAGTGACTGTCTTAGTACAGCGCTAGCACTCTGGGTAACAGTTTCACCTTTAACAAATTCTTCCTTGACCATAATTTATGTTAGTCAGGTCCCATCTAATTTTTCCCAGACTCTGTGATCATTTGGACAGTGAGAATGGATCTGGTCAAAATGATGAAGTGGGCAAAATCTGTCTCCATCAGCCCCACACCACCCTGTGCTCCTCCTTCTCTTCATAGTTACTGCTCATGAGCTTCTGCTGATTGCTGCCTCTCTGTTTCTCCATGGCAACAAGTTCATTATACAACTGTGGGTACTGTACCCTTGGGATTTCTACTAGTAGGAAACAGTGCATGAATATGTAACTCAAATAAAACCAGGCCCCTGCATGGCCCACATCCACCAGTGCTACCTCAAAATGAAACAGAAATCTGACTTCATGTGCGGGACCAAGTAACCCAGGTCTTCACGGTGATGTCTCAAGGCAGGACTCTGATAGGTTGCACAGCTGCACGAGGAGCTAGAGGAAGACTTTATACACATTCTCCTTCTCAGTCTCTTTCTGCAGTTTCATTCCTTAAAACAACAGATGTTTCTCTGCCCTTCCTTCTTTCCTCAAAACTTTTCTGCCTCAGACACCTGGCCGTTTCTCACCCCTCACAGCCCAGCTGCTATCCCCTATATCTGCCTCCGCACATTCTTGCCTCCATTGCCCCAGTCTCTGCCGAACTTCTCTTCTTGAGTTTTGCATTTTACCAATTTTCCCACTCATCACAATGAAAGCCTGGTAGTGACACAACAAAAGGAAAGTGGTAAAGAAGGCAATGTGTCATAAGTAAAAGAAAATAGATTACAGCCCTGAGGCTGCCCAGCTAACACAATTCCTTTCTTGTGTGTCTGTTGGGGAGAGGGATGCAAAAGCTTTTGTCCACATCAAAATCCTTAAAACTGTGCTGATATTACATGTAGAAGAGTAGGGCAGGGATTTGCTTTTAGGAAAAACTTTCCGCATTATTACGAGCATCCAGTGTTGCCTCTAAGATTTCAAGCTATTTTTCAAATGTGTTAGTTCAAATATGGTGTCTAACTACTGTTCTGGTATTACACCTAGTTACCTGTTTGTGTTTCTTTCATTACTTGGTTTTTAGCACCTTTTTTTTTTTGTACTGGGGATTGAACCTAGGTCCTTTGCACTGAGCTACATCCCCATCTCTTGATTGACTGATTGACTGAGTGATTTATTGATTTTCTGGAGACAGGTTCTTGCTAAGTTTCTAACTTTACCAGGCTGGACTTGATTTAAAATCCTCTTGCCTCAGCCTCTCAGAATGCTGGGTGTGGTGGTTAATTGATTAACTGCTGATTTGAGTGGAGACACCCAGCAAGGTACTGGGTGTGGAAGACCCATTTAAGGAGGATGGTTGTCAGAATGGTATAAAAGGAGAACGGGGGGGTGGTGTGCGGGGGAGGATTTCAGGTGATTTTCCTCGGAGGAACTTTGTTGTGACTGCTTTTCTTCAGAGGAGCTTCAGCTGCTTTTCTTTGAGGGTGTTTTGACTGTTTCCTTTCTTTGGAGGAGAGATAGAATTCTGGTCTTCATCTTGGATGTTGTCTCCTGGCTTCCAGTATAGATCCCTCAACCTTCTGGCACAGATCCATCTGCCTTTTGGCACAGACACGTCAGCTTTCCAGGGCAGATCCTTCGGTCTCCCATCACGGATCTTTTAGCCCCCTGACATGGACTTGCACGTGCGTTGCTGTGGGCTCCAGGCCTTTGACTGGATCCTTCCAGTCTCTGGTACACAACGTTTTTCACTCTTCTACATCTGACTAGTAAGTGTTGACTAATACACTGGAATTATGGGCATGTGCTACTGTGCCAGGATGTTATTAGCATCTTTTAAAATATATAATGCCACTTCATGAATGGAGGCCTTCTATTCAATCCTTCCCTTCTCTATTCTACGCTTTGCCAAGAACTTATGTGACTTCCCATTCAATGGTAAATAAACTGCCGGTTTCTAACAAGGAATGTGACATATCAAGGGGTCTTAAAAATATTACTGGTATGAATAAATTAAAGAATGAATGAACAGTTTACAGAAGATTGCAGTGTGTATCTAAGCTTTAGTCAATTTATTTGTTTACTTTTCCTTTTTATTTATTTGGTAATCATTTAGTGAAATTTACTACTGCAAATAAGCCAGTACATTGAATAACTTTTTTTTTTAATCTAAGGATTCGTGTCTTCCTTGAATTGTTGAAAACTCTCAATCTATTTTTTCTTGTTATATTTCCCCTCATTTTATTTTCTCCATTGTTTCAGATGGAGATCTTGACTGATCCTCCGTTTGATTTTTCTATCTATTTCTCTTGTTTTCTGGCATTCTGGGTGATTCACTATATATCCCAGATAAGCTGTGCTATGTTGCATAACAAAAAAATTCAGAAATGAATACAAGTTTATTTCTAGCCCTCGTTGTAGTTTGACATGGGTTGGCGAACAATGGGCAGGTCTCCTCCAAACTGTGACTCACAGATAGGAAGGAAATGCCGTCCTAAGATTTTTTTTTTTTTTTTTTTTTGTACTTCGGATCGAACTCAGGGCCTTGTGCTTGTAAGCACTCTAAACACTGAGCTCGATCCCCAGTCCATAAGATGTTTTTTTCAGGCCCACAAGTTATACACATTGTTTTCATTTGCAGTCCAATCACATGGCCGCAGTCTCACTGGAAAAGCATTCGGGAAATACAGCTTTCTTATGTGCCCAAGACAGGAGATGGAATTGGTGAGTATTTAGCCAGCCTCTACCATATTCATTGAGTTCAATTGTCCAATATTCTGATTCTTTTACCTTATGTGGGCTATCTAATTGCATCTGCTAAGTTTTTTACTTAAGTTTTTTTACTACTGGGGATTGAACCTAGGGTCTTATGCATGCTAGACAAATGCTGTATAGTTAAGCTACATCCCCAGCTATTTTTATTTTTTAAATTTTGAATCAAGGTCTCGTTAAACTATCCAGGCTCGCCTTGGATTTGGGCTCCTCCTGCCTCTGCTTCCTGAGTAGCTGGGATTATGGGAGTGAGCCATAATACCCAGCTCAACTTTTTTGCTTTCAATTAATTTTGGCTCACTTTTATATATGCCTTTTCCAATTTAATAACATATTGTCAATTTTGGAATGCAATTTCCAGTCAGGCATGGTGGTACATGCCTATAATCTCAACACTCTGGGAGGCTGAGGCAGGAGAATCACAAGTTCAAGCCCAGCCTTGGTGACTTAGCAAGACTCTGTCTCAAAATGAAAAATAAAAATAAGCTGGAGCTATAGTTCAGTTTGAAAGCCTTGGGTTCAATCCCAGCACCTCCAAAACAAATTTCTTCATTTACCTCTGAGTATTCTAGATAATAACGAATAATAGTAGCAAGTACTCCATTATTTCTATTTCCTGAAGTATAATTTGTCCTATTTGTTGTGCCTGTCAACCAGCTCTCATTATTATGGATATCGTCATGTGCTTTATAATTCTTGTATGACAACTCGTCATGCATAACTTTTCCTCCTGCTTTCTCCTCATTGACATGGTTTCAGGATTGCCTCAGCCTGGTCCTCTGAGATGCACAGGTGTGAACCAGGTCTTCATATAAGGGTGTGGGTATTTTGCTCCATTTGATAAGGTCAGCTTTGGATGTCATACTTATACACAGCATAGGTCTAGTTTCAATTTTTGTACAAGAGCATTTAAATTAGCACCAGTTCACTTCTGAGGACCTTGGTTTAGCCCCAGAATTCAGATAGCAGGTGGATTTTGGTTTCCATCTACTCCAAAGGAGCTCTTGGGCACTTTTCTCACAGAATGATTAAAGATCTGGCCTCCAGATCTTCCAGCTGGTTCCAGCTTTTCTTGGGATGCAGGCCTTCTTTTCCTCCTTAGATTTTCAAGCAGAATTAAGTATGCCATCATTTATGTTACCCAGAACACATCACATTAGAGTTACTCATGTATCGCTGTATCTTCTTAACTAGACTGTAAGCACTTTGAAGGTAGACATTATTCCTTATTTATCTTGCTGTCCCAGCACCCAGCACAATGGCTAAGTACTCAATATTGGAGAAATTAAATTTGAGATGTTTTAGAGCCTCTTGAGTAATCCAATTTTTATTGCAGCCCAGAAACGATTCTTCAGTAGTATAACATGATTTTTGTGGAAGATAATTTACAGACATAACCAAAAGGCATGTATTTGGGCTCTGTAAATGAGGTTCTGATCTGCCTGTTTGTGTGCTAACTTGGGCAAGGCCTTTTATTTGCTCTCATTTTGCTCTTCTGGAGATATAATTGCTTCTTGGTTCCATATTTCTATTGCTCATTACACTGTTCCATGCCATTTCATTCTGAAAATAAAACAAAATAGCATATTTAAAATTAATGATGTGAGGCACAGCTTTTTTTCCTTTTCCCTCTACCTCTAGGCAGAATTAGCAAATGGCTTGAACACCAGCCATTCTTTTTATTGGAAGCATCTGGATTTCATTAGAGTAAGAAAAATCACTGATTAAAAGGGGAGAGGCCTCAGACCTTCTTTGTAAAGCGTTGCTGAGATGTTTTGCTACTCCTAGTGCATATTCCCCCAAACTAGCAAATACGTGCTGGCTACTTCCGTTTGGGTACAAGTTGAAGAGTCGTGCCCCTTGGTTTTATATGTATAATTTGGACATTCTTTGTGCAGGGATACTCTTGTTGGCTTCATTTTAAAAGACACAGAAAATGAGCAGTTTCTCAGAAAATATAAGTTACTATGTGGCAGAGCTCTGTATCTTCTGCAAACTTCCCTTGTCCTAGAAAAAAAACTGTAGTCACAGCAGAGTCTAGTGGTCATTTTCTGAAGTATGAGGGTTGTTGAAGGCTTGGCCTCCCCATAAGCAGTGTGACTAGGTTAAAATGGAATTTTTAAAGACACACAGTGGAACCCTCACAATAGGAGATGAAACATTATTTAGTGACAGGTGTAAAAGAAGCAATAATAGTTGGCCCAGTATGTAAGAAGTTTGGAAATTACTATTCTATCCTAAGAAAAAGTAAACCTGAAAAATCAACAACTTTTTTTAAATCCATAAGTGAGGTCACAGGGCAAACTTCTCCACAAAATTGAACAGAGAGGCAAGTACACAGACTCATAACTTAATGCAGCAGAAACTTCCTGCAGGAACCAAGGCCAGGTAGGGTAGGGAATGAACAAAATAATGAGGTAGGCGTGGTGATGCACACCCGTAATCTCAGCATTCTGGAAGCCTGGGCTAGGAGTGTCACAAGCTCACCTCTGCTTTCAATATCATATTAGAAATTCCAGCTAACGCAATAAGACATGAATAGGAAATAAAAAGCACACTGATTGAGAAGAAAGAAGTAAAACTCATGTGTTTGCAAACAATATGGTTTTCTATACAGAAAATTTGAAAGAAATCATCAAAAAACCTCCTAGAATTAATAAGCTAGAATTAATAAGCCATTTCAACACATTGTGAAATACAAGGTTAACATACAGAAATCAATCATTTTTCTATATACTAACAATGAAAAAGTAGAAGTTGAAATTAAAAAGAAACTACCACTTATGTTAGTGCTTGGGTGTAACAAAAATATGTACATAATGTAGACTATGAAACTTTGATGAAAGAAACCAAACAAGTAGATAGCAAAGATATTCCATGTTCATGAACAGGAAGACTCAATACTGTGAAAGGGGCAGTCCTTTCCAATGTGATCTATAGATTCAATGTGTTAACTAAAAATCCAAGAAACTTTTTTTGTGGAGATCAACAACCTGATTCTGAAGTTTATATTGAAAGGCAAAAGCAAAACAAAACAGAACAAAACCTCAGAATAGGCAATAAAAATATTGGAAGAAAAGAGCAAAGTTGGAAAACTGACATCACCTGACTTCGAGACTTACAAAAAAGCTACAGTATGGTATTAAGAAAAAAGGGACAAAAAAGATCAAATGAACAGATAGCCTTTTCAATAAACAGTGCTGGAACAAGTGGATATCCAAATGTGAAAACAAATTGTGAAACAAATCTTCTATCTTTTACAAAAACTAACTCAAAACAGATGACAGACCAAAATGTAAAACTATAAAAGTATAGGAGAAAATTTGGAAGACTTGGAGTTTGGTAATGACTTTTTTTTTTTTTTAAAGACAGAGTCTTGCTGTGTAGCCCAGGCTGGCCTTGAACTTGTGGCAATCCTGCTGCCTCAGCCTTCCAAGTGCTGGGATCACAGGCATGCACCACCATGCCCAGCTGGTAATGACTTTTTTGGATAAAACACAAAAAAATGCAACCATAAAAGAAAGAATTGATAAACTGGGCCTCATTAAAATGAAAGATTTTTTCTTTGCTAGAGACACTGTCAAGAAAATGAAAAGACAAGTAATAGATGGAGAGAAAATATTTGCCAAAGACATATCTGATAAAGGAGTGCTATCCAAAAAATACAAAGAACACTTAAAATTCAACAATAAGAAAATAAACCAATTAAAAAATGGGCCAATGAATTTAAGAGACATCTTTTCAAAGAAAACATGATAGAATGTAAGTATGTAAGATGTTCCACATCATATATTATCATGGAAATGTATATTAAAATGAGATAGTGCTATATATCTATTAGAATGGTTCAAACATGGAACGCTGACATCAGATGCTGGCTAGGATGAGAGCAGCAAGAACTCTCATTCATAACTAGTACAGTGGTCTTGGAAGACAGAATGAAGACAATTACGAAACTCAATGTACCTTTACCATGTGATCCATCAATCACATTCCTTGTTGTTTACCCAAATGATGAAAAGTTAGGTCCACATAAAAACCTGCACATGGATGTGTATAGGAGTTTTATTCATCACTGCCAGAACCCTGAGGTAATTGAGACGTCCTTCAGTAGGTAGAAGGATAAATTGCAGCATATCCAGACAATGGGCCATTGTTTGGCACTAAAAAGAAATGAGTTATCAAGCCATAAAAATATAGAAAACAGGGGTTGGGGATTTAGCTCAGTGGTAGAGTGCTTGCCTAGTAAATACAAAGCCCTGAGTTTGATCTCCAGCACCCTCCCCCCAAAAATATATATAGAAAACATAAATACGTATTCCTGGCCTCGGAGAATAGCTCAGTGGTAGAGCACTTGACTAGCATGTATGAAGTCCTGGGTTCCATCTCTAGCAACACACACACATGTGGGCATACATATGTTTACGTGAAAAATGCCAAACCTGAAAAGGCTGTGTGCTATATAATTCTAGCTCTCCAACACAGGAAAGCCAAAACTATGAATACAATAAAATAAAAGGGTTATGGGGAAAGAAGGATGATAAATAGGCAGAGAACAAAGAATTTTTAGGGCAGTCAAAATACTTTGTATGATACTGTAATGGATATGCATCATTGTGCATTGTCCAAACTCATAAAGAACCCTGATGTAAATTACAGACTTTGAGTGGTGGTGGTGTGTCAGTGTGGGTCCATCAGTGTTATCAAATGTACCTTTCTGTTGGGTTATGCTGATAATCAGGGAAGCTGGGCCTGAGGGTTGGGGTGGGTGTAGGAGAAATATGTGTTCTTTCAAATTAAGATTGCTATGAACCTAAAACTTCTCTGAAGAATGAAGTCTATCTTAAAAATCAATCATAGTAAGTGTTTTTATTGTGACAGATACCACTTTACTTTTTTCTTTTGGATGTATGTGTTGCAGGAAGGACATCAGAGTCTTCCATTGTCTGGAGCTTGGTTCTCTCTTCCCTCCCTTGTGGCTAATGCAGGAAAATCTGACTTCCTGCTCTGTCACTTTGTCTTTGGAAAACGCTTGCAGGATTAAGCATTACAGGACTTGTTGAATTAATGAAAATGTCACTGAAATTGGCTTAAATACTATAGGAAATTTATTTTTATTACACGCCTGAAAAGCTTAGAGATACCAGACTTCAGTCAAGACTTGATCCAGCAACTCAGAGCTAACACCAAAGTTCCAGCCTCTTCTTTTCTCCTTTCTCCTGGTTCTACAACATGTATTTCCAGAAGAGGCCACAAGATGGCTGCCAGTAGCTTTCACTGCTAAAGTACTGTACGTCTCCGTTCACATCCAGAATAGAGTATGTCTTTCTGATGGTTTCGAAGGAAATGTAGTTTTCTCCAGAAGTACCGCCCCCCCGAAAATATGTGTTTGTCTTTGACCCTCCTCGGGTCATATGACTATCTGTAAGCCGGACACGAGGAGGGTGGCACGCACCCACCGCTCATCCTGGGAACTGAGTGCGAAGTGGGCTTCCCTGCAGGCCCACAGGCAGTGCGCGTGAGTGGGTGGCAGGTGGATACCCAGACGGAAGCAGGGTGCTAAATCAGGAACTGGATGGCATACTCCCTCAGGAGAGAAGGGTGGCTCACGAAGTGAAGAGCAGTAAGCCAGTCTCCAGTCTAGTGCTGCGGTTGGGGAGACAAAAAAGTTCTGTCAGTCAGGTGGACCAAATAGTTGAGCAAAACAGCTTAAGGCAGGAAAGGTTTGTTTGACTCACAGTTTCAGTGGTTTCAGTCCGTGACGACTTGGCTCTGTCGTGTTGGGGCCTCCGGAGGGGAAGAAGATTATGCCAGGAAGCATGTGGAGAAGCAAAGGAGCTCACCTCCGCCTAGACCCCGTCTCCATCCCCATCACCTCCCCGTAATGCCATCACATTCTGATCACTTCAAGGAATTAATCCACCCGATAGAGTTACAGCCCTCATGATCCAATCGCTTCCTCCAAAAGCCCATCGGTCGGCACCCAAGCATCTAGCACATGGGTTCTAAGGAACATTTCAGATTCAAGCCATAACAGACTCGCATGTCTGCCTCTAGCCCCAGTTCAGCCTGTGAATAGACAAGGTGTGGGAAGACTCTCGCTGGGAGCAGATGGCGTTCACTAGCCAGAATTCCTGGTCTGTGCATGTTTCGGGGATCTGTACAGCAGTGAGAGGTGGTATTACAGGAATCAGAGGTTCCAAATGCTGGCTATCTTCATAACATTAGTATCACTAACTGTGAAAGAGAAACCTACAGACCAATAACCAGCTTTTCTGTTCTTTCTTTTCTTCATCTGTAAAATGGGAATAATGAGATGATAATAACCTACTTGTTGTGTGTAAAAAAAAAAAAAGAGGGAATGATTCTATTATTCATCTCACATTTTTAGTGTTGGCTCGTACTGATGGGTACTTCCACCCTCAGACTTCCATTCTCCCTGTTTCCCTTTACTGGCTTTTCCCACAGGAAGGAGGAATTACAGATTTGACAGGTCAGCCATACTACTGATGGAGTCACCCTAGAAGGCAGGGTTAACTAGAAGTGTTGAAGACCAACATTCACACTGACTCAACCTCTCAGTCTTCTTCCTTTCTGATTGCTGTAAGTAAGCGGACGAGGCAGGGTCCACCTTGGAACAAGTACATGCCCTTCCCCATCATTTCTTGTAGTGAAATAATTTCTTGTAGTGAAGCCAAGCCTGAGCTACTTTTGGGCTTTGCTTAACTCTCAGGCCATGGCTGCCCCTGAGACTGTAGTTTCCAAATTTAGATATGGGGTTGGAGAGAGGAGCCCCCACTCTGATGAGTGCTCTTTCCCAGTTGGCTATTGATGTTTGCTAGTGGGCTCTTTTGGCCGACACGCAGGGGGAGACTAAGAGAAGGGGAGGGGAGTGGAGAGGGTAGAAATAAATACCAAGGCCTCTTCTA
>PVJO010012900.1:39053-53796 GCA_004026905.1 Hystrix cristata | reverse complement strand
AGATAGGATCTCACTATGTAGTTCAGGCTGGCCTTGAACTTATTACTTAGAGCAGGCTGACCTCAAACTCATGGTGATCCTCCTGCCTTAGCCTCACGAGTGATGGGATTATAGGCAAGTGTAATCCCGCAATACCACACTTGATGCAGCAGCCACCTTTGACCATGAGGTAACATTAAGGAAGGAAGTGCGTGCTAACAATGGTGGAATAGAAAGGAGGAAGTCCCCGATAAGTAAGTCCGTAGACATCCTGGGCCACTTACATCTAGACTTATTTTTTAAGTAGAGAACAATATACCTGTATGTTATATAAGCAACCCTGGTAAGGTCTCTGTACTAACTAAACAGTTCATTCTCTTTATAACTATGTAAAACTCATGGTTATTTGCAAATTGCTAAGAAAAAAACAGTGATATTTCCTATCAATTTGGAGACGTTTGAGGTTATGGCTTGTTTTTGTTTTTGCTCTGCCCATGATATTTTTTGCAGGGGCGGTGCTGGGGATCGAACTCAGGACCTTGTGCTTGCTAGGTAAGTACTCTAACCACTAAACTAAATCCCCAACCCCTGCCTGTGGCATTTATGCAGTTTTTCTCTGTGACAGCTGTGTGTTCCTGCCACCAAAGGGCCTTGGCCCAGAGCTGTCGCAGCACGCTGGCACTGGCTGGATGACAGCGCACAGGACACCGGTACCCTGCTTGTTCTGACTGCTGTGCGGGGGGTGGGAGTCACAGGCGGTTAAGTGCCTTTTTCAAGAGCCTGCCTGTGGCCTTCCCCACTTTGGCCACTTGGAGGTGGCCCTCGAGCTGGGTGGAGATGGGCTTCCACACACCTCATGACACAGTTTCTCAGGTGTTCTGGTTGTGACATCCAAATGATTTTCCTGAAGACTATGTGTTCTAAAATAGGCACAGTTATGAAAACAGACAAAGGCTGAGGTCTACCAGCCAGCTTGGGCATCCCAAGATTATCAACTTGGCAATGCGAGCAGAGTCTATATAGCAACTGCAGTATGTCTGACCACCACCTACACCCTAAAATAGCAGTAACATAACTAAGCCTGGTGGCACCTCCCTGAACTCTCAAACACTTGGGAGACGTAAGCAGAAGGATCTCTGCTAGTTTGAAACCAGCCTGGATTACATAGCGAGTTCAAGCCGGGCGTGGTGGCACACACCTGTAATCCAAGCACACAGGAGGCTGAGGTGGGAGGATTGCTATGAATTTGAGGCCAGCCTGGGCAACATGGTGAATTCAAGGCAACCCTGAACTGCATAGTGAGACCTGGAACTACACAGGGAGACCCTGTCTCAAAAAAATAGAAAAGGAGAAGAAAATGGACTCTGACAGAAACTCGCCCACTCTTTTGGCAACTTCCTGCCTGCTGATGATGATCCCATTCCCCACTGTGGGAACAAACACTAGCTCTTAAATTTGAAGCCCGTGGGCAAACTAAGACAAATTACACCCTCCTCAAATCATTTTTTAAATTAAAATATAATTCACGAATCATAAAACTCACCATTTTGAACTACATGCTTCAGTGGGGTTTTGGTTTGGTTTGGTTTGTGGTACTGAGGACTGAAGCCAGGACTTCACATTGAGCTACATCTCCAGCTCCTACACCTCCTTTTTTTAAATTTTGAGACAGGGTCTTACTAAGTCAGTGGGCAGGGCTCTAAATCACTAAGCTGCCCTGGCTGGGCTCAGACTTGGGATCCTCCTGCCTCAGTCTCCCAGAGCACTGGGATTACAGGCATGTACCACCACACCTGGCAAGTTTAGTGGTTTTAATAAATTTACTATATTATATAACCATCACTATCAAATTCGCACTGATTTACAGCCCAACAATTCACATGACCTTTATAAGAAACTCCAGCCAGGGGTGATGATGCATGACTGTAATACCAGCACTTGGGAGGCTGAGGCAGGAGAATTGCCATGAGTTTGAGGCCAACATGTACTAAACTACATGGTGAGAGCCTATCTCAAAAAAAAAAAAAAGAAAGAAAGAAAGTCTGTAATCTCAGCACTCGGGAGGCTAAGGCAGGAGGATCACCATAAATTCAAGGCCAGCCTGGACTACATAGCAAGACCCTGTCTTGAAAAAAAAAAAAAAAGAAAGAAAGAAAAGAAAAGAAAAGAAAAAGAAACTCCATATTCAGTAGCAGTACACTCCCCGTTCCTCCAGCCCCCAGTCCCTGGCAACCACCAATCTACTTTCTGTCTGGGGATTTGCCTGTCTTGGATATTTCATATAAAGGAAGCATACAATTTGCGGCCTTATGTGTCTGGCTTCTTTCCCTGCTGTAATGTTTCTGAAGCTTCTGCATGCAGCAGTATCCACCAGCACACTTCTTATGGCTGAGGAACGTTCCATCGTATGATTAGACCGCCATGGTTTATCTCCTGTTCTGTTGATGGACATTTAAGTTGTTGCCCTGGTTGGGCTGTTACCACTGAGGGTACTATGACTATATGTGTACGAGTTCTTATGTGAATGTGTTTGCAATCTCTTGAGGCTGTCAAATGCTTTCTTCCTTTCTCTTTTTTCTTTCCTTTCTTTTTTTTAAGCAGTGGTGGTGGTGGTTCTGAAGATTGAGCCCAGGACCTTTGCACTGAGCTATATCGGCAGTCCATTTTTTTATTTTAAAATAGGGTCTCCCTAAATTGCTACGTTGCCAGACCGGCTCAAATTTATGAGGCTCCTGCCACAGCCTCGCACAATGCTGGGATTAGAAATGTGCACCACCACACCTGGCTTCAAATCCTTTCTTATAGCTGTTTTAAATCAGTTGTGGCCAGACAGGTGGCAGTTGTGGCTAAGGATTTAAGCGCACCTTTACTTGAACCTACTGGAAGCACCCAAGAGTCTGCCTGTGTGCCACCAGCACCAGGCGAACTCCCCCAGGTGAGCCGCCACATCAGGTTCAGTACTGGAATTGACAAGAGGAGGTATAGAATTGCGCTTCCGAGGGGCCAGGGATTTAGCTCAGTGATTAGAGTGCTTGCCTCACAAGCACAAGGCCCTGAGTTTGATCTCCAGCACCACAAAAAAAAAAAAAAAAAAAAAAAAGAATTGTGCTTCCGAGAAACCAGGAGTTCAGGAGGGTCCCAGCCCTGTGTGTGCACATACAACAGGAACGTGTGCCCTCAACAGCGTGAACACACCAGGCATAGCAGTGCATGCCTGTAACCTCAGCACTCAGAAGGCTGAGGCAGGAGGATTGCCTTGAGTTGGACCCAGCCTGGACTACGTGACAAGACCCTGTCTCAAAAACCCAAAAATTTTAAAAAAGAGAGAGAGAGAAAATGAAATCATGTCAAAAGAACTGGCTGTGGGATGTATAGAGGAAGGGTTCCTGCTGCCCCACGATTCAGTAGTAGAGAAGCCCGGGGTTTCCGTGGCCTCCCACATTTGTTCATGTGACCCCACACATGTCTGTGATGTAAGTGGCACCTTCCAGTGGGCCGTCTTCCTGCAGCTCACAGCCTGAGCCCCTGCATCAGGTGACCTCCCACCCCAGATCATTTCTGCTTAACATTTCCCTTACTCTTTTCACAATTAACACAGATCCTGTAGCTCATTCTCTCAGCCAGGAATTTGGAATTTAGATTGAGGCCAGAAACTGATTATTGTTTGCTTGTTTGCTTGCTTGCTTGCTTGATTGATTGATTGAGAGAGGGTCTCACTATATCCCAGACTGGCCTTGAACTCACTTCAATCCTCCTGTCTCAGCCTCCGAAGTACCAGAATTACATGTGTGAGCTGCCAATCTCAGCTTCAAGCTTTGTCATACAAATAGCCGGGTTATTCTGCCCTTCCTTGGAGAACATAAACTAGCCCAGGAGCATCTCCTGAGAGTCACTCCTTACTAAACTGCCACTTAATGGTTTCTAACATGTGCATGATCCCTCTGCCCTATCTTCATGTGTAAGTTTGCCTTCCAGTCTCTTCTGTGAACACAGTGATTTCTGGTAGTGTCCTGGAGCCAGCTGTCAAGGGCTGGGAGAGCCAGTTGCATCCATCCCCACCCAACTCCCCATACAGTGACATCATGAGGTGGCTTAAAATCAGCCACCATGCAAGGGTGGGCACCGTGGAAACAGGCAAATGCTATAAATCAGGGATTTTCTTTTGGGAGTCAGTTGTTAAACATTTACCAGCACAGCATGGATTTCACTTGCAAGATGTCGAGCTTAACCAACCATTCATGTGCCTGCCCCAATTTTTTTTTTTTTTTAACAGCAGCAAAGTTTTATTAAAGGTAGGAAAAGAAACAGCCTCTGTTTCTAGCTCAAGAGGTAGAGGGCTTGGCTAGCAAACACAATGCCCTGAATTCAATCCGCAGCCCTGCCTCCCCCCCAAAAAAGAAAGAAGAAACAGAAGAGTACTTTTACTTTGGGTCAAGTAAAAGTAGGAAAAGAAATGCACCCAGCAGCATGAGGGTGGGCTATCATGAGGAGGCACGATAGCCTGCCCCAACAACTAATGTGCCCTTCCGGCATACCGGGAGCATCACCCTGCTAAATGGAGATAGCTGAAATGTAAGTACAGCCTGGGCAACTTGACAAGATTGGTCTCAAAAAGTGTGTAGGGGGCAGGAGCTGGTGACGTGGCTCAGTTCAAAGACTCAGAGTTCAATCCACAGTAAGAAAAAACAAAACAAAACAAAACAAAACAAAAAAACAAGATAACTGTTGTAATTTACATCCAGATGTCCCCACAAAGCCTGATGTGCTCATAGTAGAGTGTTTGGGAGGTAGCTGATCAGGATGTGCGATATTCATCAAAGGGTTAGTCCATTGATGAGTTTACAGCTAAATGTGATATCGCGAGGTGGAGCCTGGTGGGACCAGGCGGTCACGTGGGGGGCGTGGCCCGGAAGGGTCTATCTTCCTCCCTCCTCCCTCTCTCTGCTGCCTCTCCTTGCAGCAGGAGCTCTTTCTCCTCTGCTTGACCCTCTGCCACACCGCGTGGCCCTGGAGCCCACCGACCATAAACTGAAACCTCCACGAACTGGGAGCCAAAACAAACCTCCTTTACTTGGCACATGTCAGGCATTGTGTCTCGGCAGTGAGAAATCCAATAATTATAGATAATGATAGAGTGTGAAGAAAATATGTAAAATGGGTGATATGTTGAATATACTTTTTATTCTTTTTTTCTCCCCATATTACATCATGAACATTTTCCCTCAGGTTTTAAAAAGACTTAAAGAGCATTCCTTTTTTCTTTCTTTCTTTTTGAGACAGGGTCTCCCTGTGTAACCCATGCCAGCCTCGAACTCAGTGATCCTCCTGCCTCAGTCTCCTGGGTGTCTTAGCAACACCACACCCAGCTTCAAGGAGCATTCTTCTTAATGACTGTGTAATATTTACTCCTTATTAGAATATTCTTTAATTTATTGAAGCAATCTGCTGTGTTTCAGGATTTCTCGGCTTTAACGCTAGTGATATTTAGGGCTAAATAGTTGCTTGTGGGAGCTGGCCTGAGCATTATAGGATGTTTAGTAGCATCCCTGGCTTCTATTACATGTCAGTAACACTCCTCCCATCGACAGCACACCTCTGCCAGTTAAGACAACCAAAAATCTCTTGGGAGGAGGAAATCACTCAGTTGAAGCAGCTCAGAATCACTGCTATAGTCGGGCAGACATGATTTTATTTATTTCTTTTTTTTTTTTTTGGAGACAGGATCTCAATATGCAGTGAAGGCTGGCCTCAAACTCTCAGTGATCCTCCTTCCTCAGCCTCCCAAGTGCTGGGATTACAGGCATGTGCCACCATGTCCGACACTGAATACTTAATGAATGGACCATCCATAAGTTACACCACACCAAGTTGACCTGAGGGCACAGTGGTGAACTTACTGTGGTCAGTTTGAGGAGGAACGCCCAGCTGACCTGAGTTATCCTGGTCCTGGGCGTAGAAGATCCTCCTGAAGATTACTGCAGACACAGTACAAACGAGAAGAGGAGCAGAAGATAGGGGCTGGCTGTTTCCCAGGAGAACCTCTGTTGTGATTGGTCCTCCAGAAGGGAACTCAGCTGTTCTTGTGCGGAAGGAGCTCAGGGCCTTGCTGTTGCCCAGGATGGCTGCTGATAGCTTCAGGGGAGCTCTGGTCTTCATCTCTGTTGCAATCATTGTATCCTGGTTCCAGTATAGATTTCTTCAGCCTTTTAGTACAGATGCAGGTGTATGTGGGACATTGCCGTGGGCTCCCAGACCTTGATTGGATCTTTCGGGTCTCCATTGCATAGATAGACATTCTGCACTCTTCCTGCATTTGACTTGTGTGTGTGAATGTTGTAATGTGTAAATGTCCTGTATTAAATCTGCTCTCTTGCAAACCACTGACTCTAGAAAGGTAACTAATACGGGTACTAACTCCTAGAAAAATGTGTGCCACCACGCCCGGCTGGGCCATTTTGTTATAAGAGATTTGAGCATTCTGCAGTTTTTTGCATCCTTCAGGAGTCCAGGCACCAAGGCCCTGCAGATACCCAGGCATCCCTGTGTAAGTCTCCAGCAGGGAAGAGGCACTCAGAGAGCAGCCCCTAGACCCGCAGTGTCTGAGAATTTGTTAGATGTGGAAAATTCTCAAGTCTTCTCCAGCTCTATGGAACCAGACTCTCAAAGGCTGAGACAAACAATCTGTGTTTTAACAGCCCTCCGAGGGGTTCAGATGCACACTCCAGTTTGAGAACCACAGCATTAGCAGCCTGGGAAGCAGACTGGAAATCCAAATCGCATGTGGTACAGTCCTGCACTATGCAGTGGTGGCTGCATTGGGAGAATTTCTCTGGCGGGCCGATGCATGCCCGTGCAGGTGATCAATGCAAATTAGCTATGTTCAGGTGGACTTTTGACTGAAGCACCACGTTTCAGCTTAGGATTACCAAACACCACTTATTTTTACCCCAAAGAGCTTCTGAGAGGCTCAGGGACAGAGAGAAAGTTAAGAATAGAAAACAAATGGGTCATCTGATTCCACTCTAACCACCAACTTGTCATTCATCACTGCATTTAAAGCCCAGTTCCTTAAATAAAGAGCTTGTTGGTCTCTTCCCCAAGTGCAAGGTGCAGGCAAGACTCATACCCACAGCCACATCTTGCTCCAGTGACCCTCCTGTAAGCGGTTACTGCAAGTTCAGTTCAGAGCACAAGCTCACAGGGGAAGGGAAGTAAAAAGAATTAAGATGTGCTATGTGCATGCACCAACTCCCCACAGTGAATGTAATTGTTGTGCACTGCAAACATGTACCAATGAAAATTAAAAGAAAAATAAAAAAGGAAACCAGCCAGAGGCTGAGGCAGAAGGATCACTGTGGGTTCACAGCCAGCCTTGGCTACACAGTAAGTTCAAGACCAGCCTGAATTACATACCAAGACCCTGTCCGAAAAGAAAAACAAAAACAAAATGACAACAACAAAGTAAAACAAAGAGAACCAGAAAAATAAAAGAATATGAGTTCACAATTTTACCATAATATATGGCACCTCGGCACTGAAGAAGACAGCAGGAGCAGGAAGGTCGCTGTCACCTCCCCTCACCTTTTCCTCTATTGTAAGTCACAAAATGCAGAGTTTTCTGACCTTCCTCTGAAACAGGCCATAGGAGAGGTAACCACTTAGACCCAGGGGAAAGGAATCCTGCTCTCTGCAGACGGAGCTACGGAGGACAACCTGCACCACAAACTGGTCTTGCCAAGTTCTCCGGAGTATGTGACCCTTAGATCACACCCTGCTGTCCGGCTGTGTGTGTGTGTGTGTGTGTGTGTGTAGTACTGGGGATGGAACCCTGCACATGGGAGAGGGTGAAGCCTGGAGAACCTTTTTTTTGTATTTGTTTTCAGACAGAGTCTTGCTATGTATTTCAGGCTGACCTTAAACTCACCCTGTAGCCCCAGATTGTCCATGGACTTGCAGGGATCCTCTTGCCTCAGCCTTCAATCTTTTTTTTTTTTTTTTTGGGCTGGGGGTGGGGATTGAACTCAGGGCCTTGTACTTGGCTAGGCAAGAGCTCTACTACTGAGCTAAATCCCCAACCCAAACCTGGAGAATCTTCCAGGAGCTTTTTGCTGCCTCCAAAAGGAAGTGACACAGTCCTGCTGATCATCGTCCATCAGTCAGGAGTCCCACTGCCCTACCTAGCTCCAGGGGACTGGACACCTAAGTCCCTAATCCCTGAAAGAGCTTGTTAGGGACAGTGACAATATATCAGTCACCGCAGGTAGCAAGATTTTTTTTTTTCCTGAGACAGGGTCTCACTACGTAGCTGGCCTTGAACTCGCTGTGTAGCCCAGACTGGTCTTGAACTTGCACCACCACACCCGTCGCAAGAAGGAGATTTAACGCAGACCCTAATATTAGGAGGTCCCCTTATCAATGTGTAAAAGCTGAAAATAAATAAAAACATTTTAACAGGAAGTCCCCCTGCCACCCACACAGTTCCACTGTCATTAAAATCTATGGTAAGAGTCATTTAATCCTCACAATTTTTCCAATGAGATCAATATTTTCATTTCCATTTTACAAACAATGAATTAAGGCACAGAATTAGATTCCTTTGATCTTTTCTACCCACAGGACACTACTAACACCAGATGTGTGGGTTTCTTCCACACCAACTGCCAGTTCTCCAAATCTCTGGACATCACAATTCAGTTCAGTTCTGATGACATCCACCTAAATTGGCTCAGACGTCACAGGATGGTAGCTCAGTCCCACAGCTCGGACACCCTTATCTCATGCGCCAGTCACAAGTCCACCCCCCCTTTCTGGGGTGTGTGTGTGTTTGTTGCTGTGGATGGAACCTAGTGTCTCCCGCACACTAGACAAACACTCCGCCACCGAGCCCCGACCCCCCATACTTCTGACTAGCCAGATATAAACTGGGAGTTCTCACAATCCCTCCTGGGATTTGAGGATTTGCTAGAATATATCTCCAAACTCAGGATGGCACTCGATTTATGTTTCCTGGTTTCTTAGAAAGAATACAACTCAGGAACAGTCCCATGGGAGAGATGTGGGGGCCAGCACAGACCGTTCATGCCCTCTCTAGACTCAACACTGTCCCAGCACCTGGCTGTGTCAGCCACCTAGACTCATGATATCTCCTTGTTCAAGAGTTGGGGTGAGGGGGAACAGAGAAAGAGTTTTGTCCAAACTGTTTCAAAATCTTGGGCAAGCATGATAGTACAAGCCTGTAATACCGTCACCCTGGGAGGCTGAGGCAGGAGGATTCCAAATTAAAGTCCCACATGGACAATTTAGGAGAAACTTTTCTCTAAAGAAAACAAATAATAATAATAATAATAAAGGCCGAGGATGTCGTACACTGTGAAGGCCTTAGGTTCAATCCCCAGTACTATCCAAAACACTTTTTTTTCTTTTACAAAACTTAGCCTCAGCTGGGGATTTAGCTCAGTGGTTAGAGTACTTGCCTAGCAAGTACAAGGGCCTGAGGTCAGTCCCCGGCACAGAAATAAATAAATAATGAAAATAAAATAAAAAAATAAAACTTGGCCTCCAAAAGCCCTTTTCCTTCCCAGTCAGCAAGCTAGACTCAGAGCTCCCACAGAATGCTCCCTTGGTCTTGCTGGTGACCAGCTCCCTCCTGAGGCCATTTAGGGCCTGACTTCAATTTACATCCATAGTTTAAACTCAGGTGTGACCCAAAGGGGCCAGTTATGAATGACAAAGGACACATCTGTCACTCAGGAGATGCAAGGATTTTATGTTTTTACTACTTTTTTTTTTTCTCCAGTGCTGGGGATAGAACCCAGAGCCTGACACGTCCTAGGGAAGCATTTTACCACTGAACTACCTCCCCAGCCCGATAAAGGAGTTTTAGCAGGTGTAACAGAACTGAAGATAAAAATCAAGTATATCAGCAGTCTGCCACAGACATTACACCATGTGGGCAAGGTCACACATGGGATGCCCTCCACCCATCCTTCCAAGCCCCTCCACACCTTCCCCCTCGGCTCAGGGTCCCAGGATGCCAAAATGTCTGGCCTACTTTCATTGCCTGCCTGACTGCTAGCGTAGCCAGGCTGGGTCCATGGGGAGCAGAGAGAGGAGAAGCAGGAGTTGGGGGACTGACTACCAGCTTTGCAGCCTCAGAGCTGCAGCAGGCTGGGCTCTGCCTGCTCCAAGGCCCTCTCACAGGGGCACAGGGCTGCCAGTCCCAAGAGTCCCACTGACCTCTCTCTCCCCTCACCCTCCCGCCCTAGGGATGGAAGCTGAACTGTTTTTGCCTCAGAGTACTCTGTCACCCTGGTACTGCATTCCCCGCAAGTCCCCCAGGTGGAGTGGCCGACAGTCCTCTGCAGGGATCCTAGCTGATACAGATGATAAGGGGCAGAGCCAGCAAGACCCTAGCTCCATGATACAATTATCTGTCAGATTTCTCCCTAAAGTTCCCCTAGATAGTTAACTATATAGAAATTGCATTGATCAATCATGATGCTGTATGTAGGTGTCTACTCTGGATGTGAATGGAGAGTGTTCTTCCTTTTTAAAACCTGCATTTCCAGTCTTATGAGAAAAATATCAGAGAAATCCCAATTGCAAGACATTCTACAAATACCTGAGGTTGGTATTAATCTAAAGCAGTAAGGAAAATCAGAATACTCCAAAAGTGGCTACGCTCATGCTGATGAACAGAGAAACCAAATGTAGTCAAACCATATAATAGAATATTATCTGCCATAAAATAGGCAGGCAGCACAGATACACTCTACAATACAGATAAACCTCAAAAACATTAGCGTAAGTGAAAGAAGCCAGACACAAAAGCCACAAATTATGTGCTTTGGTTTATATGAAATATCCACAATAGGCAAATCTGCAGGAAGATTAGTGGTTGCCAGAAGCTGTGGGATAGGGGGATGGCTAGTGACAGCAAATAGGTGTTAAATAACATTGATCAGAGAGCCAGACATGGTGGCATATGCCCATAATCTCAGCACTCTGGGAGGCTGAGGCAGGAGGATCACCAACTGGAGCCCAGCCTGGGCAATTTGGTGATTTACCGAAAATTTGTCTCAAAAAGACAAGACCACAATTATACAATAATCAAATGAGATGTTTTCAATATAGAGAAAATTGTAAGGGAAACTGGATGTGTGGTATATATCTGCATTACTTTTCCTTTTTTGGTTTTTTTGTTTTGTTTTGTTTTGTTTTTGTGCATTACTTTTCTGTACATCTAAAACTGTCCTAAAATTAAAGTACATTAGCTAGGTGTGGTGGTGCACACCTGTAATCCCAGCACTCAGCAGGCTAAAATAGGGGGAAAGTTCAAGGTCCGCCTGGGTTACCTAGTGAGTTCAAGGCCAGCCTGGAATACATAGCGAGATCTTGTCTCAAAAAAAAAAAAAGTTTAAAATACTGCATATTGAGAAACAACCAAAAAAAAAAAAAAACAAACCCAACAACCAAGGGGTTGGGAATTTAGCTCAGTGGTAGTGTTCCTGCTTAGCAAGTGCAGGGCCCTGAGTTCAATCCCCAGCACCACCTCCCCCCCCCAAAAAAAAAGAAAAGAAAAGCAAACAGGGCATACTCCACCATGACCACCATTTCAGCCACTTAAAATACACACACACACACACACACACACACACACACACACACACAAGTGTTCTTGCCTCTGGCTATTAGGACACAGGCTATTCTGATTTTATCACCAGGAAAGCTGCCCACTGGGAAACTGAGCCTGGCTGTGGCCTGTCAGGTAGCCAGGGAAGCTGTTGGCCACACCAAGGAAAAACACCAGCAATTCTATTCTCAGTCTGTGGTTCTAACCACTAACCACCCTTCCTTCCCCTTCAGTGTGCTGGATCATGTAGGGCAATCTTACTGTCTGGGTGAGTCCTGATTCCAGGAGACTTTATTTTTTTTTTAATTTTTTTTTATTATTTTTACCAAGAACATGTATTGGTACATTGTATACATAATGATCCTAATCAACATGGTTATTTTGTACCTGTACATGATACATCTTGGTTTTCCTCCCTCTTCCCCCCTTCCCCTCCCCTCCCTTCCATTCACCCACCCCTCCCTATTTGCAACAAGTGTAGCTACATCTAGGAGACTTTAGGTTTTGATTCGTATTAGGAATGTTCAATGGATGTGCTGGAAAAGAAAACTCTGACTTGTTTTGAATAGGTGATAGACGGAACCTTAATGCCAATGCACCTGACTAAGGGATCAGATGATGCAGGGCTAAGCAGGAGCTCCAGACTTCCTGACCAGGGACTTCGGTGACATCTGGGACATTGGATTCTCCACAAGGAGCAGTGCGGAGGCCTGGGCCTGCCCTACAGAAACACCTAGGATATTGGTATATTAGATAGAAAATAACAGCCCCCGACTTGAGTTAGCTTTAGAAACTATATTAGGGGAGGGGAATGGGAAAAAAGAAGCAACAAGATATATCATGTACAGGGCTGGAGATTTAGGCAGTGGTTAGAGTGCTTGCCTTGCAAGCACAAGGCCCTGAGTTCGATCCCCAGCACCAAAAAAAAAAAAAAAAAAAGAAAGATACGTCATGTACAGGTACAAATCCCCTATGATGAATGTTATCACTATGTACATCTAAAATGTACCATTAAAATAAAATTAAAAAAAAGAAACTATGTTAGGAGAAATTGTAGGTTCAAGCTGCAAGCAAAAACATTCTGACAAATAATGCAACCATTCCAAGAAAGAAATTAAGATAGCTAAAATTATTTTTAAATTATTTTTTTAATTTTTAAAAAAAATTTTTTAAAGATTATTTTTTAATTTGGTCTTGAATTCTGGGCTTCATGAACGCTCAAACCCACAGTCTACCTCTGAGCTATACCCTCAACCTCCAAATTAGTACTTTAACAGTATAAAGAACCGGGTGTGGTGGTACATGCCTATAATCCCAGTACTTGGGCGGCTGAGGCAGGAGGGTTGCCACAAGTTCAAGACCAGTCTGGGCTACATAGTGAGTTTAAAGTCAGCCTGACCTACATAGCGAGACCCTGTCTCAGAAAAGAAAAGAAAACAAAACAAAACCAAAAAACAGTACAAAGAGTAAAAGGACCCAGTGTGGTGGCTACTGGGGAGAGACTGAGGCAGGTGGACTGCAAGTTTCCCCTGCCTCAATCCTCTTGGACGATTACCAGCCTAGGCGATTCAGTGAGACCCTGCCTCAAGACAGAATAAAAGGGCCAGAGACATGGACCTCTTACCTAGCATACACATGGTCCTAAGTTTGATTCCCAGCACCACAGGAAACGAGGAAGAGAGAGAGAGACAGACAGAGAGAGAGAAAGAAGAAGGAAGGAAAGAAAGAAAGGGGGTGAGCAAGAAAAAGAGTATGAGTACCGTTTTCTGCATAAGTAGAAACGCTGTGTTTGTTCCTTTTTCTAAAAAAAACCCTTTTGCCTTCTCTTCCCATAAACTGATCTATTGAGGCTGAGGCTGAGAGATTCTGTAGAAACCACTTGGAGAGGCTTGACCCAAACCAATTCAAAAAAAGAGCCAAATTCTTGTCTTTTACAAGTTCCCAAGCAGGCTTTTGAAATTCATGGTGATGATAATAATTTTGAAAGCCAAGCCATTTAATTTGCAAGATTTGTAAGAGAGGATTTTTTGAGAGTTGGGTTTTTTTTTTTTTTTGCCTTTTTCTTTTCTTTTTTCTTTTTAGTTCTCTAAATTTAGTTTTGAGTATCAAAACTGGGAATTCAAAGCAAAGCACTGAAGGAATCTTGGAATAAAGTTTACAACACAAAGAGCAGTAGATCTGCTGCAGGGGAACTGATAAAAAGTCAGATGAGCCATTCTAAAACTAAAATTTTTCAAAATGAAAGAAAAACTCTTGGGAGAAGGAATTCAGGCATTCCGGAGGGCTGGGGAGGGAGTGAAACTGGATTGGCCAAGAACTGATGAGCTGATGGTTTTTGTTTTGTTTTGTTTTTTTGGGTGCTAGGGATCAAACTCAGGGCCTTGTGATTGCTAGACAAGCACTTTACCACTGAGCTAAATCCCCAACCCAAATTGATGGCTTTTGAAGCTGGATTTATTATTCTGGTCTCTACTTTTGTAAATTTTCCTTGTTGAAAATGTTCATGGTAGAAATCTTGGCTGGGGATTTAGCACAGTGATTAGAATGCTTGCCTAGCAAGCGCAAGGCCCTGAGTTCGATCTCCAGCACCAAAAAAAAAAAAAAAAAAAAAAAAAAAAAAAAAAAAAAAAAAGAAAAAGAAAAAAGAAAAAGAAAGAAATCTTATGGAGGGGTTGTTTTGTTTTTTTGAGGTGGGATCTCACCATGTAGTTCAGGCTGGTCTTGAATTCACTATGTAACCCAGGCAGGCCTCGAACTCGTGGCCATCTTCCTGCCTCAACCTCCTAAGTGCTGGGACTACAGATGTGTATGCCCATACCCAGAATGAACTGATTTTAAAAGTCCAGTTTAGCCCAGCTAGCATGTAGCAGTTTAGAGTGGGCTACCTAGGGAAAGATCCAGTAGGAATAGTCTCATTTAATTTCTCAAAGCAATCCCCTGAATGGAGTTGTATTTTTGTTTGTTTGTGTGGCCAAAACTGGGGATTGAACCCAGGACTTTGCACTGAACTACATTCCCACATTCCTATGGACTTGCTGGGCAAGCACTCTAACCACTGGGATAACTCCCCAACCTTTCTTTTCTTTTTTTTTTTTTTTCCTTTAAAACAGGGTCTCACAGGCTGGGGATTTA
>PVJO010012900.1:0-38953 GCA_004026905.1 Hystrix cristata | reverse complement strand
TACAGGTATGTGCCACCACACCCAGCTATATTGTCCTTCTGATTTGGCAAGAATTTGCTCTGAATCATCTCCTCATCCCTCACTGAAGCCCTGCAGACCAAGAGCAAATTCCCAGCAAATGTTCATTGAGGCTATTTAGGGGGATGAGCACTATCAGAGAATTTAGAGGCTGTTCTGGACAATCAACAATTCTACTACAGTAAGTCTAGGATAAGGTGTCAGAGCACAGAACTTGATGTCAACTCCCTGGGTTCCAATCCTGCCTCCAGGGGCTGGGGACTTAGCTCAGTGGTTAGAGTGCTTGCCTCACAAACACAAGGCCCAGCACCAAAAAAAAAAAACTTAGAAACGACCCAATCCTGCCCCATCTCCTCCCTACCAGCTACGTGATTTGGGGCAAGTCCTCCAAGTCCTGTTTATAAATGGGGATGATGATGATATACCACTAAGAGTACATGCCTCCTGCTGGGGGCCATGGCACATGCCTGTAATCCCAGCACTCAGGAGACTGAGGTAGAAGGATCGCCACAAATTGGAGGCCAGCCTGGGCTTCCTGTTGAGTTCAAGGCCAGTCTGGACTACATATCAAGAACTTGCCTCAAAAACAAAAACAAAAACAAAAACAAAAAATAAGAGTCCATGCCTCCTAGGCCTATGTTGGGGATTACGTGAGTATCTTCATGTAAGGCTTTGCCTCACACCAAGTAAGACCCAGAGAGTCCTATCTGTTTTCAGGGGTCAGAATGAGATAAAGGAATGGCTAAAATTCATGCTGGTCATGTTGCTGCATGCCTGTAATCCCAGCACTCTGGGAAGTTGAAGCAGGAGGGTCACAAATTTGAGCTTGGCCTGGGCAATTTAGCAAGACTCTGTCTCAAAATAAAAATAATAATTAAAAAAATAAAAAGGAAGCCAGACATGGTGGCACATGCCTGTAATCCCAGCACTCTGGGAGGCTGAGGTGGGAAATCACAATTTTGATCCTGCCCAGGTAATTTAACAACTTGGTGAGTCACTGTCTTAAAAAATAAAAAGAGCTGAGAATGTAGCTCAATGTGAAGGCCTTGAGTTCCACCCCCAGCACTGCAAGCGAACATGGAGGAATGAGAATGTAGTTCAGTTCTCCCTGGCCAATCCCCAGTCCCACAGGGAAGAAGGAAGGGAGGGAGTGAGGGAGAAGGAGAAAGGAAGGAGAAGAGAAGGGAAAGAAGGAAAAAAGAAAGAGGGGGAAGAAAAGAAAGACATTTTGCAAATGATCACACAGTTTTTCTCAGGGGGAGAACTGCGGGTTTTGTTTTATTCTGTTTTGTCTTCTGTTTGCCGAGCTGGGGATCCACCCAGGGTCCTGGGCACACTGGGCAAGAGAACTGTGTTTTGTTACTTACAGTCCCCAGCTTCGTGCAGAGAGCTCCACTGACAGTAGACAGCACAACACACACTGACTTGGGAAGCCCAGTATAGGACAGGCTGGGGATGTGGCTCAGGGCTACAGCGCTTACCTAGCAAGCACAAAGCCCCGAGTTTGATCCCTACCGCACCCCCAAATAAATAAATAAATAAGAAACTAAAAAAACCCAAAACAAGAGTTTAATCCCCCCACACACAAAAACAAGAACTATGTTAGAGGGAAATAATTGGAGGGATGACTCCAGAACATGATAATGAGTGAATCAAAGCACCCATTATTGAAAAGACTGTGTTTTTGAGACATGTGTTTGATTACTCAGAAAAGGTAAAAATGGTTTGGGGGTGGCAAGCCACAACAAACAGTGTCATTACAGCAAAATTAGTATAGGTTTTAAATTCCAGAAGTTACACAACAGCCTGGCTGAGGCCATTTGTGCCTAATTATTGTGCCTAATAATTACCTTGACTAATTAGAGCAAAGGTTTTGGAGTATGTTTCTATTCCTGGACTCTGAGTCACCGGTGACCCAGAATAAATCATTTCGCTCTATTTGTGTCTTGGATCTACCATATGAAATCACCAACAACCAGTCTCTCCGGGAAATTCCAAAGACTTCATTAATTAATATTTGGAAAATAGTATAATTTGTGTATGTCAGGCCTATAGAAACATGACGTCAGAATGCTTTGTACGTTGGGAGCATTTATTTAATTATTCAACTACACTCCAGGTGTACTTAACATTTATTAAGCTCCTGTTATCGGATGGGTTCTGATATTCCGGGGTTCTTTCCCTCCTCAAGCAAAGAATTGAATGAGGGGGACAAAAAGTAGTTCTAAAGTTTTATTTAAAAGTATAGAGAAAAGAAGAAAAGGAAAATTGAGCATAATGACAGAAACAGTAAAATGTGCACTGGGCCTAAAAGGCACGGTAGGGGTTACCACAAAAAGGCATGATAGGCACGGTGCTGGGTTCAAAGCCATCATCTTCCACGGGAGGGAAAAGGAGAGCTCCTTCCCGGTGGTGCGGTAGAGAAGAAGGCGTGCTTGCTTCAGGTGTTGCTACTATTTATCAAAAGGAGTTCTTGTGGAAACTCACGAGAACTTCCTGCAGTCCAGGTGAGGGCTTGTGCTTGAAAATCACGCCTCCGGGTGACGTCAGGTGCAGGCCATTCCCCCAGGTCATGTTTCCTTGCCAGCCAGCCTTAGCCACACACGCTATTCCTATTTCACTCCCACCCTCAGCCAGATCCGAGGCAGAGACTAGGGGTGCAATGAGGCAGAGGACCTCCCTCTTTAATACAGCATATAGTGTAGTGCAGGGATGGATGATAAATAAGTGTTTATTTATTTATATATTTATTTATTTATTGGGGGTACTGGGGCTCGAACTCAGGGTCTTTTGCTTGCCAAGCAAGCATTCTACCACTGAGCTAAATCCCCAACCTGGAATGATAAATAAGTAAACAGATAAAAGCATCCCAAAGTGTTTTGCACTAGGAGAAAACAAGTGGAAGCAACAGGAGGGGCTATTATTTTTTCCTGGGAGTACTGGTGATTGAACCCAGGACCTTCTCTCTGAGCTACATCCCAAGTCCTTTTTTATTGTTTATTTTGAAGCACTAAATCAGTAAGTCATCCAGGCTGGGCTCAAACTTGGGATCCTCCTGCCTCATTCTCCCAGAGTGCCAGGATTATATGTTGTGCTACCGGCCAGGCATCATTGCTTCTTACCTTCCCTGTCTCATTTAATTCACTCTCTCAGAGATTCCTGGAATCATGTCCCCAGTCTGGGCCTTGGACAGGCAAGCAGAGAGTTGAGATCGTAACATTTAAGGAAGCACTTCAACTAGTGGGTGGAAAGACGCAGGTGTCTATCCATATGATGGATTATTATTCAGCTGCAAAAAGGAATGAATGCAACAGATGCATGCTATGCTGCCACGTAAGTGAACCTCAAAAACAGCAAGTGACAGGAGACAGACCAGATGTGTTTGCATACTATGTGACTCCATTTATATGAAAGCCCCAGAATAGCAAATCATTACACGGAGAGAGAATGAGTGGTTGTCAGGGGTGGGGGAGGGGTGGCAAGTGATGCTTCGTGGATATAGGACTTCCTTTTGGGGCACTGACAATGGCCTGAACTAGCTGGAGGTGGTGATTTTACAGCTTTGTGATTGTGCTGAATGCCACTGAATTGTTCGCTTTAAAATGGTCCATGGAGGCAAGGTGTTCTGGTACACGCCTATAATCCCAGCACTCTGGAGGCTGAGGCAGGAGGACCAAAGTCCAGCCTGGGCTACATAGTGAGTTCAAGTCCACCCTGAACTACGTAGAGAGACCCTGTCTCAGAAAAATCAACAAAAACAAAACAAAAAAAGGTCAATGGTTAATTTCATGTTGTGTGAATTTCACCGTTTTATATGTTCCTTAGTTTTCTGCAAAACCTAAACTGGCTCTCCTCTCCACTGCCTTGAGGCTGGGAATCCCGGCCCAGTCTGGAAACTCTGAGGGGGACCATCTATATGCCTGTCCCCAGGGAGCTATACCTGTTCAGTCTTGAAAGGCATGTGGCCCTGACTTCCTAAACTGCAGGGAAGGGGAAAGAATTCACATTTTCTGTCTTTCTTTTCTTTTCTTTTTCTTCTTTTTTTTTTTTTTTTTGGTACTGGGAATCAAACTCAGGGCATTGTGCTTGCAAGGTGAGTACTCTAACCACTGAGCTAATCCCCAGCCCCACATTTTCTGTCTTTCTTTCTTTTTTTCCAGTACTAGGAATTGAACCTAGGGCCTTCACACTGAGTTACATCCTCAGCCCTTTTCTTATTTATTTGGAGGAGGTAGGGGACAGGGTCTCACTATGTAGTTCAGGCTGGCCTTTGATCCTCCTGTCTCAGCCTCCCAAGTGCTGGAATTACAAATGTGTACCTTATTTTTATTTATTTACTTTGAGACAGGGTCTTGTTAAATCACTAAATTGCCCATACTGAGCCTGAACCTGCAATCCTCCTGCCTTGGAGGAGGCACATCTGGCTTCCCTGTTTTGTTTATCACTGCACCCCCCAGTGTCTCGCCCTGAGTCAGTGAAGGTGCCTTGGAGAATGCGCGTTCACACTCCTAGAGTGCTGATCCAGGAACCAGCACTCAGAGATCCTTCATCTTTGTCCTGCTGTTAGTAAGCAGGAGAACTGGGGATTTTGCTCAGTGTAGAGCACTTGCCCAGCAAGAGCAAGGCCCTGAGTTCGATCCCAAAAAAAAAAAAAAAAGTAAGCAGTAGGGATCAATTCTTTTTTTTCAATTTCTTATTAGTATATGTTTGTGATCCATAGTAAATTAATCCATTGTGGGGGGGCTGGCTCATATGCCTATCACATCTCAATCCTTTTCACTTTGTCTTCCCCTTCCCTCACTCCTGTCTCTACCTGTCACCAACCCTCTTCCTACCATTTCAAAGAACCAATTCTTTGATTCATTGATCCTTTGTATTGCTTTTTAAGTCTCAATTTTATTAATTTCTGCTTTGATCCTTATAATTTCTTTGTTTCTATTAGTTTCAGATTTACATTGATCTTGCCTTCTCTAGGACTCTGAGTTACTCACTTCAACAGCACATATACTAAAATTCTAGGTCTTTGAGATGCACATTAGGTTATTTATGTGGGATCGCTCTATTCTTTCTGGGTTTTTTTTTCTTTTTTCTTCTTCTTTTTTTTTTTTTTTTTTTTTTTTTTTTTTTTTTTTTTTTTTTTTTTTTTTTTTTTTTTTTTTTTTTTTTTTTTTTTTTTTTTTGGTGCCAGGGATCGAACTCAGGCCCTTGCACTTGTTAGGCAAGCACTCTAACCACTGAACTAAATCCCCAGCCCTACTCTATTCTTTCTGACATTTGGTGCATAGATATCTACAATTGTTACCTCTTCTTGTTGAATTGTTCCCTTTCCCAGCTCATCAAACATTTTGTCTCTTCTGATCGTTTTGGTTTGAAGTCGGCTATGTCTGAAGGTAGAATATCTATGCCTGCTTGTTTTTAGGCTCTGGTGGAATGGAGTATCATTTTCCACCTTTTCATTTTCAGTCAATATACTTCATTTTGGATGAGATGTATCTCTTAAAGCAATATATGGTCGCATTTTTTAAATCCAGTCTATCAGTCTGTGTCTTTTGATAGGGCTGAGACCATTGATATTGAAAGATATGATGGTAAAGTGTTTATTGAATCCTATAATTCCATTGTTTTTCCAATGCTGATTTCTTTATTTATTTTTTTTTCTTTTGTTTACTCTCCCAGTTAGATGTATACTTTCCTTTGGGCGTTTTGGTGCTGGCAGCCTCCCTTTCTCTGTCTAGAATTCTCTTAAGTATTTTCTGCCATGCTGATTTAGTGCTCATGTATTTCTTTAGGATTTCTATGTCATGCAAAATCTTCTCCACCAATTTCGAAGGCTAGTTTTGCAGGATATAAAAGTGTGGGTTGACTATTGTTTTCTTTTATGACTTGAAAAACTGCTTCAAGCTTTCCTGGCCTTCAGGATTCATGCTGAGAAATCTGCAATTTTTCTGGTGCACTTACCTTTGTGGGTTGCTTGCTGTTTATCTCTAATAGCTTTTACTATTCTTTCCTTTTGTTGAATTTTTAGAATTTTGGTTATGATCTGTTATGGAGAGGTTCTTTTTTGGTCATGGCTATTTGGGGTTCTATATGCATCTTTTACTTGAGGATGGCTGTGGCTTTTGCTACTTTGGTGGGGTGCCAGGGATCAAACTCATGGCCTTGCACTTGCTAGGCAAGCGCTCTACCACTTGAGCTAAATCCCCAGCCCCCTATATTGAGGTTTTCATATCATCTAGCTCTTTCTTCTTTCTTTTCATATTTTCTTTTCTTTTGGGGGGTTGTTTGTTTTGAAACAGGATCTTTCAGGCTGGCCTCAAATTCACTGATCCTCTTGCCTCAGGCGCCCAAGTGCTGCAATTATAAGCATGAGCTGCCATGCCCGGTAGTTCTTTATTGAGGTGGTCATTCATGTCTTGAATTGTCTTGCTTAATTCAAATAAGTTATTATTGGTTTCTTTTTTAAGCTCATAGAATTTTTATTAGTAAAATCCCTTATCTGTTTAATTAAATTCACTTTGAGCTTGTTAAACATTTCATGCATTTGCTTATGTCTCTTCTACTTCCAACATTTTGACCATTTTATTTTTCTTTGCCTATAGTTTCCTCTACTTCATTGTCCATGAGATCAGCCTTTGGGTGGTTTTGGGGGGTATCTGGTCACCTTGCTTTATCACATTTTTATTGCTTTTGCACTGTGCTTGAAGATCAGTTAGGGTAGAAAAGCTCTGTCACTACTGTGATGATCGTTTCAGTTAAATGTGTCTTTGGCTTTGGTTGTGTTTTGCATTTGCACTCTTTTCAACCTATTTGGCATAATATCTGAGGCTCTCATCAGGGTCCAGCCTTCTTCTGGGGGCTTGATCCCTAGTACCTCTCAGACAAGAGGAAACGAGTTTGTATTTTTGGAGATGAGGCCTCCACCCAGGAGCCAGTGTTAGCATCCCAGACTGCTTCATTCTGTTTTCACTGTTGTCTGCAGTTTCTCTGTGGTTTCTAGTCTTCCTGTTAGGTCTTTCTTGATTCTTGAAGCTTTACTCCTTTTTCTCTTCACTAAGTTGTCCTTTTCCAGGTGTCTCGATAATACGTTCCAGAACGGTTGTCAGCAGAGGCTGAATTTGAACTCAGGGACTTCCGTGGGTATGGCCCGTGCTGCAGGGAGTTTTCCTTCTTCACCTTCCCACATCCTGCCCAGATGAGTAACTGTCTGAAAATTAAAGACATAAAGGTGATGACTCATCTCTTAGGCAAAGGAGGCAAATCATGATCAGAGCTGAGTCACCGTTTCCGCTTCCTCTATGCTGACTCACCGGTCCCAGGTTCTGTTCTTGGCTTCCCCAGCTTCTTGCTGGGCTGAGGTCAGGAGCTCTGTGTATCCCTGGCTCCTTCCTCCTCTTGACCCTGCAGGCTGCCCTACTGGCTGGGACAGTCCCAGGTGCAACTGCAAATGTGGTCCAGGCCAGCCGACCCAGATGCAAGAATCTGAGGCTGCTGCAGAATCTGAGTGTGGGCAGCAAGGAGACCTCAAGGAGGGCTTCCACGGTGAGGTTTTCTCAGAGGAGGGAACTCCAGGAGAAACCCCAGACACACCCAAATTACTTAAAACACTACATTTCGATTTCAAGGAAGAACATGGTCTGGCGTGGTCACATACTCTGTAATCCCAGCATTTGGGAGGCTGAAGCAGGAGGATTGCTGGGGCCCAGGAAATGAAAAAAGAAAAGAGGAAAGGAAGGAAGAGAGGGAGGGAAGGAAAAGGAAAGGAAAAGACAGCAAAGCAAAGCAAAGCAAAAGAAACATTCCTTGGTATCAGAAAGAGGCAAGTTAAATTTCAGCTTGGCCACTGATTAGCTCTGTGATCTTAGGGATGCCTCTTTACCACACTTGTGCCTCAATGTCCTCATCTGGAGAACAAGATGATAATATTGTCCCTTTTCAATGGCTGGCAAGAGAAAGGAACAGGGAATTTTGGGCGAGAGCTCTTTGCACAGCCTAAAGAAAGAGGAAAATGTCTTCTAGACTCATAAAGGCGGTGGAGCGCTAAGGACTGAACCCCATGGTAAAGACGGGAGAGGGGCGGGGTTGGAGGAAAACAAGGTTCTGGGTATGGGGCTCCGGAACAATTATTCAGAGGTCGAGGATGAACAAATCCCTTAACCTCTGGCAGCTTCTCTTTTTCCCACTGTATGGGGGCAATGTTAGACCCCACCCTGTCCCACAAGAAATTAGAAGATGGTGTCATGAGAACGAGAGTATTCTATAAAAGGAAAAAATGTTAATTCACCTCATGGTTGGGGATTTCGATGTGGAGGAAATTAGAAATATTACTCAAGTAATACATGAGTTTAGCAATCTGAATGTATGCAGAGAAAGTGTAAAGCCCCCCTTCACCAGCTCCTACTATCCACAGTTGGGAGAGCACACCTTTATGGTCTCTTTTCTTTGCATTGACATATATATATATGTACAAGGCTAATAGCTAATACTAATTGAGCGTTTACTACACATTAGGCACTGCTCCACGCACTTTGTTTAATTTATTTAATCTTCATAAAATCCCATGGGTCAAATTCTGTTCTGATAGCTGTTTTACAGAGGAGGAAACTCAGACCTAGAGAGATGAAGTAACTTCCCCAAAGCCACATAGCATCAGGGAGGAAGACTGAGGATTCAAATCCAGACTGTGTGGGTCCAGACTCCATATTCACAACCTCTCTCTCTCCCCCTCCCTCTGTCTCTCTGTCTCTCTCTGTTTCTCTGTCTCTCTCTCTCCCTCCCTGTCTCTCTGTCTCGCTCTCTTTCTCTTTCTGTCTCTCATATATTTTCTTTCTTCCATAACGGGATCATACTTTGTGTATCTTCGGCATGTTGTTTTTGCATTTATTTTATCTCAGAAAGCATCCCCCATCTGTCCAAGCAAGACTATTTCTCTTGCTTTAATTGAGGCATGGGCCCTTGTGACATTCCACAGGGCAAAGTTACTGTCATTTATTTGTCTACACCATCGCTGATGGACTGTTGGGGATTTTCTACTTTTCATTTTGACAAACAGTCCCACGTCAGTCATCACTTGCACACACATCTTTGGGCACCTGTGCATCCATTTTCAGGGATTTCTAGGAGTAAGGGCTTTGATCAGACAGATCAGCTTTCCCCGGCCATCACAGCTTACACCCCAGTACCTGTGCGAGCCCGATGCCTGCCCCCTGGAGATCACCATCCCAGGAAGGAAGGGGAGGTGGGAAAGTTATTTCTCATTGCATGCTTCAGTCTGCATTTCCCAGATCACCAGAGAGCTCACACAACTTCTCAAATGTTTAGAGCGACCGTTTTCAAGTATTCTCCTTGAATGGCCTGCCAGAGTCAGCTAGCACTGTGGCTGTTTAATTACCCTTCTCGGTGCCCCCCAATCGCACCCAGCAGCAGCTGCCCAAGTCCTTTTCCCTTTGCTGTGACAACAGGCCCTGACTGTGTGCTTTTTCGCCCTTCCTTTGTAGAGTCACAGGCAGAGCCTTTGACCTGAATGAAATTGTCACTACACGGGTCCAGGGAGGTGCCCACAGAGGAGATGCGGCCCTCAGTTAAGCCTGGCAGGGTCTCAGTGTGCCATTGTAGGAAAGCGTTTCGGGGTGTGTCCGTGAGCAGCCCGGGCTGATACATCAGGCAGAGTAGAAAGGGAGAGAAAATAGGAAGGGGCTTCGGCCAGAGCAGTTGAAGGAGAGGACGGGACGGCCCTCGCAAAGGGCAGGACCAGCCTTTATGGATTAGCTGAGGTGGGTGAGTGGCTGATCATTACCTCATTCTGCTTCTACAACGTGGCTCTGGAGAAGTCCTTATCAATTACTCCAGGCTCCATAAGGTGCTTGCTTCTGTTTGGGACAGTCTCATTTTTGTTTTGTTTTGCTTTTTAATTTTATTTTTGGTTTTGTTTTGCTTTTGAGAAAGGTCTTGCCTTGACCTCATTATGTAGTCCAGGCTGGTCTTGGCAATCCTCCTGCCTCAGCCTCCCAAATGCTGCGATTACAGGTGTGTGCCACCATCCCTGGCTGGGGCAGCCTCAGTTTTGAGAAGGCCCTGTTGGAATCCAGGGTGGTTGTATGAAGTGTGATTGAAAAATATAGTATGTATTTAAATTTTCGAAAAATTATCACGGTAAAAGATACATTGCCAAAAAAAAAAGACACATTGCCTTTAATTCTTCTCGTAGTACTCTCCCTTGCTTTTTTTTTTTTTTTTTTTTTTTTTGGTGGTGGTGCTGGGGATCGAACTCAGGGCCTTGTGCTTGCAAGGCAAGCACTCTAACCACTGAGCTAAACCCGCAGCCCTCCCCCTTGCTTTGAATGCACTTATGCCATCATTCTTGCGGTCATGGACGGGGTCTAAGGAGGTTCCCAAAGCAGTCAGAGAACCTAAACTCACCTACCAGTGGAATAAACTGTAGGTTTTCTGACCACTATTGCGGGAAAAGAATTTTCAGGACTAGTCAGTAAGAGGTATAGGCAGGGTTTCATTAGGCAGAAATTTATTTTTTTGCCTGTTTGGGTTTTATTTTGCGACAAGATCTTACAATGTAGTTCAGGCTTGAACTATGTAGCCCGGGCTGGCCTTGAATTTGCAGCAGTCCTTCTGCCTCAGCCTCCTGAGTGCTGGGATTACAGGACTGCACTGCCATGCTCAGGCTAAAATACTTTATTGTCTACATGTAACAAGACTTTAAAATCCACAGCTGGGCGTGGTGGTGCATAGAGAGTGTGTCTTTTCTATCTCTGCCATCATGTCGTATGTGTTCTTACTACTTGCCTTATTCATTTAACAAACCTTGGTGATGAGATGAGGGCGACTGAGGTGCAGGAATGCAGAGGGCAGGAGGGAACACAGTGTAAAATGAGTGTTTTCGGGTAGCCTCCTGTGCAGCAGAAAAGCCTCCGCCATCCATCTGTGCCTTCGAAGGCAGCTTAGTGGAGGCCCCAAGACAAAGTGTCAGGGTGACAGTTCTGCCTGTTCTCAGAGGCCTCCCAGGAAGTGTGGGTGGGGATCAGAATGCAAGTTCCCTCTGCACACAATGAGCTTCCTCGTATTGCAAAGGAATTTGGCTTTTGGCTTCTGCTACACCTCAGAGGCCAGCTCTGTTGGATCACCAGTGCCCAGTCCACAGCAGGGCTGCAATGATGGGCCACATCTTTGCGACCACAGGGATGCGGCCACAGATGGAGCCTGTCCACGATGGGCTCTCCCCACTTCCGGATGAAGGAGGCGGGACAGGTCTGGTATGCTGATTGACACTAGAGGGTGTTCCAGGAGGCGCCAAGGGACTACAGGAAGTTTGCTTCAAATTGGAAGTTCCTCCCTGCATCTGCTCTGCTCTGGGATCTCGGTTCTTGGGTCATTCCGCACATCTTTGACATCTTTTCTAGACACAACTTTGAGTAATGGCATCAATAACGCGCTGAATCATATTTACTTTTTGAAGCATTGATTCCCCATACAAGAGTTTATCTCCAAGCAAATAGTCAAGGATGAACCCGAAGACTTAACCACATAGGTGCTTGTTGCCCAAGCTTTCCAGAAATGCAAAATATTGGAGCTATTGAAAAGATCCGGCCAGAGGGGGTTGTTTATGTAAACAACATGCATCCGTGCAACACCATACAAGGTAGCCAGAAGTACCGTGCAGGGTAGGGGGCACAAGCCCATCCTGGAGACAAGAGCGGCCCCCGCCACCTGTTTCCACGCAGCCTGTGAGCTAGGAATGGTTCTTACATTTCTAAATGGTTGAAAAATGAAAAAACACGTGGACACAATATGAAATACCAATTGCAGGCACCCTAAATAAACTCCTCCTGGAGCGTGGCCACACTCACTCATCTACGTCTGTCTGTGGCCTCTCTCACATAGTAGTTGCTACACAGACCAGATGACCTGCAAAGCCAAATATGTTTACGGTCTTCTCCCTTCCTTAAAATGTTTGCTGACCCTGGTCATGGAGGAATATTTGATGGCATGAAAATAAAACAAATACGATCTTAGGTACAATAGACTATCACGTTGGTAACAGGAGAAATACAAGTACATCCAGTGCCATATTGTAGAGAGAAAAAAGCCTGGAATGAATACATTCTAACATTAACACTTATCTTGGGCAGTGGGACCAAAGAGGAGTTTTAGATCCTTGTGTTTGCACACTGTGATTTGAATGTTTTTGTTGCCTCCAAAACTCATGTTGAAGCTTAGTACCTGATTCTTCGTCACTGGGAGATGGCGCCTAACGAGATGTTCAGTGCTGAGCATTCTGCCCCTGCACGGATGAGTGCTGCTGGGAGAAGCGCTCACAGAAACAGGCTTGCTTTTTATCTCTTCTGCCATCTGAGCACATGACATTTGTCCCCATGTCCCCTTCTGCCCTCCACTATGTGGGGACACAGCAAGAAGGTCCTCACCAAACACCAGATGTCTTCATTTGGGAAATCTCAGTGTCCACAATGATGAGAAATAAACTTCTATTTTTTAAACATTTCCCAGTCTGTAGTGTTTTGTTACAGCAGCACAACATAACATAGACCAAGACATAAGACTAAATCTACAGCCAGGCGTGGTGGTGCAAGCCTGTAATCTCAGCGCTCGGGAGGCAGAGGCAGGAGGATTGCTGCAAGTTCGAGGCCAGCCTGGGCTACATAGTGAGTTCAAGGCCAGCCTGAACTACATAGTGAGACCCTGTCTCAAAAAAAAAAAAAAAAGACGAAATCTACATATGTAGACTTCTGTGTAATTCATATACTAACCAAGCATGGTTTTCTTGTTCTTTTTTTAATGGTACTGAGATTGAGCTTGAACTTGGCATTTGCAATGAGCAACATTCACAGTCCTTCATCCCTTTTTTAATTTTTGAGACAGGGTCTCTCTAAGTTGCCAAATTGCCCAGATTAAGGCAATTAACCTGCAACTTGCAATACTCTTAGTTCAGCCTTCTAGTGCCCTCGGACTACATGGTTTTTCAAAAATAATAATAATAATAATTAATAATAGGGGTTGGGGATTCAGCTCAGTGGTAGAGTGCTTGCCTAGCAAGCACAAGGCCTTGAATTCCATCCCCAGTACAATTAATTCTTATTGCACTCACAACGCTAAGCATTTTGCTTGCTTTATCTCTGTTAGTCCTCCTAACTACACTGCAGCAGAGATACTCTTATTATGTCATTTTCAGATGGAGAAACTGGAGCTCAGAAAAGTGAATTAATAGGAGTGAAAATGTCATGCTCTTACAAGTATATATATATATATATATATGTATATACATTTTTTGTTTTTTGAGACAGGGTCTCACTATGTAGCACAGGCTGGCCTCAAATTCATGACAATCCTTCTGCCTCCGCCTCCCAAGTGCTGGGATTGCAGGCATGCACCACCATGCCTGGCTTTTTTCTTTTGAGAAAGGATCTCACTAAATCTCTAAATTTCTCAGGTTGGGCTCAAAGTAGAGATCCTCCTGCTTCAGCCTCACAGACTGCTGACATTACAAGTGCTCACCACCATGTCCAACTTCAGTGTGCACCATTCCAGGCCCCAATTAGGCTCCCACAAATGGCTCCATTGCAGGGTGGTGATGTTGTGCAGCTGGGGGACCCTGTCCTCTGTCCCTGTCGAGCCTCTGTCTCCTGAGAGAGAGGCATTCTCCCTGAGAGAAAGGTTTGCTCTCTGTGGCTTGCAGCAGGCCCCCAGCTAGTCACGAGAGTTGCTCATCACCGTCACCATCACCATCGCCATCTGCAGTGGGGATGCTGCTCAGTGGCCACTGCCCCAGAGCTGCAGGGCCTCCCTCCCCAGGGTGCTCTGAGACTTGGCACTGCCTCCCTTGCCAGATCAGATCCTGAAGGAACCAGGAGGCTCTTGGGGTCTCAGAAACCCCATCTCCAACCTCTCCTTCCTGTCTCCTCCCCCTTGTGAGGTTGTTGTCGGACCTCGTTCTACACGCCAATGAAATCCTTGGAGATCTTAGGCTCGTGGCCTGGGCCACAGAATGGCTGGGAAGGGCCAACACAAAGCCCCAGGAGGGATGGGAAGTAGAGCAAAGCCAGACCTCAGCCGTCCTACACAAGAAGGCAGGAAGCAGGATGGAGTGGGACCTGCCAGCTCCTTGGACAGCCTCCATGTCTTTCTGTGGAACACAGGGGCTCTGAGCCCTGAAGGGGCTTAAACTTTGTCATCAGAGAACTATGATTAGGGCTGGGGGTATAGCTCAGCGATGGGGCATTTGTGCAGCATGCGTAAGGCCCTCGGTTCAGTACTGTGAAGGTAAGGAGGGGGAGAGGGAGAGGGAGAAGGGAGAATCTATGGTTAGATGTCCAACATTAGCCATTAGGGGAATACAGACCAAGAGCACAGTGAGGTACCACTTTGTGCCCACAAGGCTGGATGTAATTTTTTTTTCAGTTTTTTGAGACAGGGTTTCCCTGCATAGCCCAGGCTAGCCTCAAACTCTTGGCGATCCTCCTGCCTCAGCCTCCCGAGTGCTGGAATTACAGGCATGTGCCACCATCCCCAGTTTATAATTTTTTAAAAAACAGTCAGTCAATCAATCAAGCCAGACGTGGTGGTGCATACCTGTGATCCCAGCTCTTAGCCCAGCCTAGGAAATTTTTTTTTTTTTTTGGCTAGGCAAACACTCTAACCACTGAGCTAAATCCCCAGCCCCAAGACTAGGAAGTTTAACAAGGGTCTATTTTAAAATTAAAAAAAAAAATTTTTTTAACCTGGAGATGCAACTTGGTACAAAGACCCTGGGTTCAATCCCCAGTCACCCCCTACCCCCACCCAAAAGAGAGAGAAACAGGGGTGACGAGTGCTGAGGGGAAGGTGGACGTGTCGGCACCCATGTGTTTGGCTGGTGGGAAGGTAAAGAGGTGGCAGCTGCTGGAGCTCAGCTCAGTGACTGAGCAGAAGGAAAGAGCGACCACAGGACCCAGCTCTTAACCTCCTAGCTGTGTACTCAAAACCATTCAAAACTTGCTCTGCACCTCTCAGATGCAGAGATACAAATACAGATGGGAAATAAATACATGAAAAAGTGTTCAATATCGCTGGTCATTCGAGAGATGCAAATTAAAACAATGCTAAGGGTTGGGGATTTAGCTCAAGTGGTAGAGTGCTTGCCTAGCAAGCACAAGGCCCTGAGTTCAATCCCCAGCATCCCCTGCCCCAAAAGACATTGTGTTGAGTGAAAGAAGCCAGACGCGTGGGCTGGGAATTTAGCTTAGCAAGCACAAGGTCTTGAGTTTGATCCCCAGCACCAAAAAAAAAAAAAAAAAAAAAAAAAAAAAAGAAGCCAGATGTGAAAGATCACATATTATTTGATTGAAATCATGAGATATTCAGAATAGGTGAATCTACTTAGAGAATACCGATTGCTGGTTGCCAAAGGTTGGGGGCAGGGGCAGGGACAAGAGGAGGGAGAAAAGCAGTAAAGAGAAGTGTCTTTCACCTGGTGGCAGCTTCTTTTTCCTTCTCTTTCTCTCCTCCCACTCTCCCTCTCCTCCTCCTTCTCTTCCCTGACTGCTTCTTAGTGCTGGAAATTGAACCCACTGCCTTCACATTGAGCTACAGCTCCAGCCCTTTTTTTATTTTTTTAATTTGTTATTCTTTATTTTTTTGGTGCTGGGGATTGAACTCAGGGCCTTGTGCTTGCAAGGCAAGCACTCTAACCACTGAGCTAAATCTCCAGCCTTTTTATTATTTTTTTCCCAGCCCATTTTTCTTTTTTTTTTTTTTCCCTTGCCCTTTTTTCAAATGTGTTGTTTTGAGACAAGGTCTCACTAGGTCACTAAATGCCCCAGGCTGGGCTCAAATTTGCAAACCTGGTGCCTCAGACTCACAGAGTACTGGGATTAGAGGCATGCGCCACCAGGCCTGGCTTTACCTGGCTTCTTCTAATGAAAACATCTCACACAATAAACTCAATGTGTTATCACAACCAGGAAATGAACCATGGCACAATGCAACTAAATAGGCCACAAATCTCATTCACTTTTGCCAGATTTTCCATGCACCATGCACATATGTGTTGTTCTATGAAGCCGAGTCCCAGCCGTGTAGACCGGTGGGAGCACCACCACGATCGGGATAAAGGCCCTGTCCAACACAACAAAGTGTGCCCACTTTTAACAAGTGTACTTTATGGATTCACAGGTAATCGTACACTTGGGAGGTCATAAATATGATTTAAACTATTTGCTGGGGGTAGGGGGTGTGGCTTAGTGTTTTCAGCACACGCTTAGCATACAAGAGGCTTGAATTCCATCTTGAACACACAAAATAATTTTTTTTTTTAGTGCTGGGGATTAAACTCAGGGCCTTGTGCTTGCTAGGAAAGCACTCTAACCACTGACCTAAATCCCCCAAATAAAAAATTTTTAAAACTACTCTCTATGGATCATTGTACAGATTATACAAGGCATGATTGAAATATATGGTGAATATTTAAATAAATTTATTACAGTAAAAGACATATTGCCATGAATTGCCCTCAAAATTCTCCCTTTTAAAAAACTGCCTCTTGCTTCAAACACACTTATCCCATTGCTCTTGCCTCTTTCCGAAGCAGCTCTGGAAGCCCTCTTTTGTGAATGTCTTTAGTGGCACTGTTGGTGCTGCCTTGGTGTTCTGAATCGATTCAAAATGTTGACCTTTCATAGTCATTTTGACTTTGGAGAAGAGCCAGAAGTCACATGGTGCCAGATCCAGTGACAAGGTAGATGAGGACACCTTATTATGGTTTTATCAGCCTGCCTTTCCACTGGATGGCGATTGGCAGCAGACTTCACCATGCTTTTTTATCACACCTCTGTCTCCCAAGTGTTGAGATTACAGGTGTGCACCACGACGTCACCTTTTATTTCCTCTTTTTTTTTTTGTTTTTTTTTTCGTTTTTTTGACACAGGATCTTGCTATGTAGTTCAGGCTGGCCTTGAACTCGCAGTGATCTTCCTGCTTCAGTCTCCCGAGTGCTAGGATTACGGATGTGTGCCCCCACCCCCAACCTTTTATTTCCTCTTAACTACAGAGTTGGTCAGGTATATTGTTTAAAGGGTTGAGAGTACCATCTCGCACGTGAGGTAGGTAACTGTTAAAATAGGGCAACCTTGTACCACGTTTCTCCTGGCAACCAACAGCTGAAAGTCAGCAGCACCTGCCCTTTAAGAAAGGATGTGGAGCTCTAGTTTGCCACAGTTCCCAACCCTCCCTATTACTCACCCCTCCAAGAACGGAAGCTGAATTTTGTTGTTGTTGTTGCTGCTGCTGTTAAATCTCTGAGACAGAGTCTCGCTATGTACTTCAGGCTGGACTTGAACTCACTATGTAGTCCAAAATGGCCTCGAGCTTGCAGCAATCCACCTGCTTCAGCCTCCTAAGGGCTGGGATCACAGGACTGTACCACCACCATGCCTGGCCTGAGGCTAAAACTGAAATACACCGGGGCATTAGAGCTGCTGGTTTTTACTGTTTTCAGCAAAGCAGTATTTCTCAGTACCTACTTCTCTATCAAAAATGAGAAAATGAGAAGGAAAGACTTGGCATGCGAAAGGTAACTGAGTTCTTATTATGCAAAGAAAGATTGCTTAAACCTCCCTGGCATTTAGTTTCATGAACTGAACTTTTTGAACTTTAGATGCCTGGTGAAACCTGTCAGCCGCTGACAGGGAGAAGGGAGGGGCTGACTATGCAGAGGAGGGTGGGAAGAACAGGAGTCTCCAAAACGCTCACGAAGGCCGCCTCATTGCTACAGCCCCAGATGATCAGGGAAGAGGCTCTGGGAAATGGGAGATGGACACCCTGCAATTTTGTTGGAATCCCCAATCAAGGCTTACGCAAGGACAAGAAGGAATCTCTCAGCAACGTGCGTTAAAGTGTAACTACTCAAGTTGGTCCATTTTTTTCTGTCTGTAATAAAATGTAGTTAATCCTAGCTCTCAGGAAGCTGAGGCAGAAGAAGTGCATGTTCAAGGCCAGCAGGGACAATTTAACAACTTAGACACTGTCTCAAAATAAAAAATAAAAGGAAGTTGTGGGGGCTGGGGATTTAGCCCAGTGATTAGAGTGCTTGCCTTGCAAGCACAAGGCCCTGAGTTCGATCCCCAGCACCAAAAAAAAAAAAGAAGTTGTGTTCTGGCTAAGGGTATAGTTCAGTGGTAAGAGTGTTTGCCTAGGACTCCTGGCACTGAAAAGGGAAGAAAAGAAGTAGTTTTTTGTTGTTGTTTTTGTTTTTGAGACAGGGTCTCACCGTGTAGTTCAGGCTGGCCTTGAACTCATTATGTAGCCCAGGCTGGCTTCAAACTCACGGCGATCTTCCCATCTTAACCTCCTGAGTGCTGCGATTACAGACGTGTGCCACCATTTCTGGCATGCCTGCCTTTATTTTATATTGTCTAAATCTCCAGGAAACCCGAGAGAACTTCTATACCCAGGTCCTGAGAGGCAGTGCTGGGATCCCACACCTGCGGCTGAGGTCAGATCTAGGCCATCCTATTGAAAACCTGCGTGAGTTCTCGCCAGAAGTCCACGTGCAGGTCTTTGAGAACTGTTCTGCACGTGTGTACGGGATCTTGTAGTTAACAGGTCAAGTCTACTTCCCCAGCCAGCTATTGTCATGCCCTAGTCTCCTACCTCAGTGGCACATGCCTGCAATCCCAGTACTTGGTGGGGGGGGGGGAGGCAGGAGGATGACTAGGAGTTTGAGGCCAGCCTGGGCTACACAGTGAGTTCAGGGCCAGCCTGAAATGTGTAGTGAAACCCTGTTTCAAATACAAGAATGAGAAAGAGGGAGAGGGAGGGAGAGGGAAAAAGAGAGAGGGAGAGAGAGGGAGAGAAAGTAAGGAAGAAACAAAGAAAGGAAGGAAGAAGGAAAGAAAGAAAGAAAGAAATCAGTTACAAGGTTATTGTACTTTATTGAAATGAGGTCTTGCTATATTGTCCCGGTTGGTTTTCTGACTCCCAAGTGCTGGGACTCCAGGCGTGCGCCACCAAACCCAGCCCTCTGCCCTTCAAACTTCTTTAAACTTAGCTGTTTTTTCCTACCATCGTGTGCCTTGTCCAATTCTTGTCATGTGCAAGGACCTGGAAACTGTTCTGGGACCCTGTCACCCACAGTAACAATACCAGCAGCTATCAAAGACTACTAGGGTCTGCCAGGCAAGGTGGCACATACCTATAATTCCAGCGCTCTGGGAGGCTGAAGCAGGAGATTACAAGTTCAAGCACAGCCTATGCTACTTGTAACATAGTAAGACCTTGACTCAAAATAAAAAACTAAAAAGGGCTGGGGAAGTAGCTCAGTGTAAAGGTCCTGAGTTCAATCCCCAGTACATAAAAAATAAACGAATAAATAAAAGACTACTAGAATCTGATAGTGTTGACCTCCCCACGAGAATATGCCTCTCTCAAAGGCTTCCTTTTGTTTCTCTGTTTCGCTTTGTTTTTGGTTTTTGTGGGTGTTTTGTTTCATTTTGTTTTGAGGCAGAAGCTCATTAGGTAATCCAGGCTGGCCTTGAACTCACCGTATAGCAGTCCTCCTGCCTCAGCCTCTTGAGTGCTGGAATTACAGGGATGTGCCACCAAGTCCAGCTATAACAAGTCTCCTTTTCCTTCCCCCAAAGAAGAGAAGAAATACAGGAGGAAAGCCCTGGTACAGAGCCCAAACTCCTATTTCACAGAATTGCGATGTTCATGATGCTAGAGAATCTCCAGGTCTTCAGCCACATGTGTACATAGCAGTTGAGAGCGTTGGGGGCTCACTGTCCTCTGCTAGCCCACAGGAGGGAAAGCCATGTGCTGTGGCTTATATCTAAATGTCCCCCCAAAGCCCCTTGGGCTCTAAAGCAAGGCTTGTGGAAGGTGATTGGATCATGGGGAATATATAGCTGACTTGCTGTTAGTAGGTGGGGTCTGGTCAGAAGAGGCAGGTTGCTGGGGGCTGACCTGGAAGGTGCATCTCCCTCCCCAATTCCCTTCGCCATGAGATGAGCAGCTTTCCTCCTCTGGACCCTTCCACCATGCCTTCCTGCCTTGGAGCAAGCCAACTATGGACTGAGACGTGAGCCCACGTAAATCTCACCTCCTCTAAATTGCAGATGTCTGGGGTTTTGTTCCAGTGACCAGGAAAGTGCCTAAGACACCAGGCTTCTGGGAGGATGCTCCTGCAGGTGGAGACGGCACCAAGGCACCTGAATCAAGGCGTGTGGGAAAGCATCCATATAGGCACATTTTAGATTTTTAAAAAGACTACTAGAGTCTTATCTAATCAACTTGGTGCCAAGGAAAAGAGGCTCGCACTGGCCACAGGGCATAATTTGAGATTCTGTAAAGATAATAACTGAAATAGGTTGACGCATATATAAATCTATGAACTCATAAGTATACTTAAAAATAATCTCATCGGTTACCTTAGAGGATTTTAGAAAACCAACTAGTTACTTTGCAAACGGTCTATCAAGAGAAAGCCACAAGGATTTGCACCCTGCCTTTCTTCTCTGTGCAGTCTCTCAGGATGATCAGAGTTGATTAAGGGAAGTTGCTTTTTTTTTGGGGGGGGGAGTTTCTTTTTATAGCATGATCCCACCTAATACACATAGAAATAGATTAAATTAGAACATCATGGTGCAACCTGTAATGAATTAAGAGAATGAAGTGATGAGCAACAGGGGCAACCAACAAGCTAGGAGTGCAGTGCTGCCTACAATCCCAGCATTCTGGAAAGCTGAGGCAGGAGGGTCACTTGAGCCCAGCCTGGGCAATTTAGCAATTTAGTGAGAATTGTCTCAAAATAAAAAATGAAAACAAAGGGTTGGGGATGTTGCTGTGTCAAGGCCGTAGGTTCAAATCTCCAGTACCACAAAAAGAAGGGAGGACAGCTAACACCACAATCCAAGATTATGTTCTTGTGATACAAATACATGCAACACCCCAGTGAGATTATCTAACCCAAACAGTGGAATATCATTCTGATCCAGAGTTGGATCTATAGACTTCAAGAGCCCAGGATAGATTTCAATACTAGGAGCCTCAACACACAGGTTAGTTCTTCAGTGCTAATGCCACAGGAGCACAGGGGACAAGGAACACGTGAAATGATGTAATCAGGAATTCAATCAACAAAATTGTATAGGGCAAGAGATGGCAGAACCAATATTATAAAGATTTAGCAACATCAATTATAATAAACAGACCTTATTTGGATCTTGACAGTAAAACAACCTGAGAGCTTTGAACCTTGGTTGGATATTTTTTTAATGTCAATGAATTACTGTGTGTTATGGTTTATATTTAGATGTCCCTGCAAAGTCTCACGTACTCATAGGTGGGACTTTTCAGAGTGACTGGATCATGGGTGTGTGATACTGGATTAGTCCTCTAAAATGGGTTTAGGATAATTCTGGGCGTGGATGATGGATTTACTGAAGAGAGAAGACCCACACTTGATGTGGGTGGCACCAACCAATAGGCTTGTAGCCTAGATGGAATAAAAAGAGAAAGAAGATGGAAGTCTTGCTGCTTCCCGCCTCCCATGCCATGGACTGTTTCTCCTCTGCGATGCCCCTCTGCCATGCTGCCCCACCTTGGAGCCACCTGACTATGGACTGAAACCTCTACAAACTGTGAGCCAAAATAAACCTTTCCTCCTTTAACTTGTGAGTGTCAGGTATTTTGTCCCAGCAGCAAGAAAGGAACTAAGACACCATGCTATGGTTTGAATGCATCCCCTCTGAAGTTCATGTTGAAATTTAATCCCAATGGTGATTCCCTTTCATGAATGGATTAAGGCCTTGTCTTAACTAGTGTTTTTTTGGTTGTTTGTTTGGTTTTTGGTCTTCGTTTTGGAGTGCATGTGTGTTTGTGTGTGTGTACACATTTGTATGTGTGTGGTTTGTAATACTGGGAATTGAATGCAGGGTTTTTGCACTGAGATACATCCTTAGCCCTTTTTATATTTTATTTTGAGACAGGGTTTCGCTAAGTAGCTAAACTGCTGTAGTTGGGCTCAAACTTGTGATTCTCCTGTCTCAGCCCCCCAGAATGCTGGTATTACAGATATGTACCACCATGCTTGGTTTTTAGTTCACCTTTGGACCCACTATCCCTCTGCCAAGTGGGGAAAACTAGATGGTGCCATTTATGAGAAACAGATTTGCATCAGACACCAAAAATGGTGCCTTGATCTTGAACTGGGAGGAAATAAATCTGTATTTTTTATTAATTACCCAGTTTGTGGATTTTGTTATAGCATCACAAACTGACTGAAGCACACTGCTAAAATTATTGCATGAGATGATGGCATCGTGAACATGCTTTCTAACCAACTCTTCTATGTTCTAGGTACATCTTGAAATATTTATGCTTGAAATAATACAACTGTGTGGGATTTGTTTCAAATTAACCTAGTGGGAGTGGAAAGGGGGTGGAATGGAGTTGGTGCAGGAGAATCGTGAGTTGACAGGTGTGGAAGCTGGATGGTGGCGCACAGGCTGAGCCATCATGCTGTGCTCTCTACCCTGCCATATGTTTGGAATTTTTCTTAAGAAAATTAAAAAGCACTGCGTATGTGGGAAGGGGGAGAATATATAGAACTAGTTGCTAGGATACACATAAACACTCTCTGGAATGACAAAGGGACCAGTAACGATGCTGGCATCTGGAAGGAGGAACTGGAGGAAAGGCTGGCAAAGGAGGGAAACTTCACTGAATATTCTGTGATATCCTTCAAGCCAATGAATTTCCTCCTTTCATCTTTTTAGATGAAATGAGGGCTAGTGTGTGCTTCATTGGTAGAGTACTTGCTTAGCGGGCACAAGATCATGGGTTCAAATCCCAGCACTAAAAAACAATAAAAAGGAGGAAATATACTAGTGAAGTCAAACGGCCACAAGCAGAAGCAGGAGGAGGAGCTTCCCCCAACAGAGCGGCTAGAGATGCCCTTTTGCTGAGTGCGGGCTGGGGATTTAGCTCCATGGTTAGAGTGCTTGCCTCGCAAGTCCAAGACCCTGAGTTCAATCCCCAGCACCCAAAAAAAAAAAAAAAAAAAGAAAGAAAGAAAGAAAGAAAAAAGAGCAACGTCAAGGCAGAGACATCTGTGACCTAGAGTCAGGGCTGCTCCTTGAGCAGGCTTCCCAGAAGCCAACAAGATGCCTGAGAGGCCCGGCTGGAAAGTACATCCAAGTAAGGAGAGCATTCAGGGCTTTCCATCCCCGCTTCCCAGGTGAGGAAGCAATGACACAGAGATGTGATGGGACTCGCAAATGGCAGAGTTCTAAGGCTGAACCCAGGCTTCTGGAGCCCTCAGCAGGATATAGAAGCAGCAGAGAGTTCTAGAACCCAAGAGGCCACACAACCAAGATGAGATATCTCCGTGGCAGCCGCTGTGGTCCAGTGACAGAGAGACCCTTTGGTATTAGACAAAACTCCAGGAGCACAACACAACTGTGGAGAGGGGTGGGAGTCCCAAGGAGGACTGGACTGTGGGACTGGGCCACTCAGTGACAATTCAGGTAGAAAGAAACCTGAACTCTAGACAGCTAAGAAAGTCTACATGTGCACACCTAAGTCTGTGGCCTATATATTCCAGCAGTGGGCCCAGGAATTGGGCTTCTCAGATTGACCATCTAGCCTAGGAGACCATCTGTCTGTGCTTTCGCTTCCTCATCTCCACAATAGGATCAATAGGGGATCATTCCTAAGATCACTGAGAAAATTCAACGATGCAGTATGTATGGAATGCCTAGCACACTACGCCATATGGTAGGATACAGTAAATATTAATTCCTGTAACTGTTAATTCTGGGAGGTCACTATTATAGTAAAGGCAGAAGGAGTTCAAAGAACGAAGTGAATTTTTCATGGTCATCCTGCAAACAAGTTCAAAGTGATGATTTTATCTCAGGGACTGTTAGCCTGCAAAGGCTACACCGCCCATGGTGTGCTGGTGAGTGTGTGCCACCTCCCTCCCACAGAGTTCACACAAATGCTAGTTGATATTTAAATTTGTATTAAGAAGCGAGATGAAAGTGAAGCAGTCAAAATGTGTATTAGGTCCTGGCTCATTCATCCATGTGAGCAACTTCTTTGCTCAACTGGGGGATAGATTTGGAATCTTGCAAAATTGCCTCAACTTCTTGTACTACTCACAATGCAATGGTTACAGAGATGTACATATTTTTAACTTCAATCTGCTCTATATGTATTTTTCTCTACCACCTTCTTAAATCCAGACAATTGACACAACAAAAAATAAAGGTGCATCTGAGGCATCTGCTTATTACTCTCATGTAAATACTACCATGGCTGATTTTAGGCTCCAACGTGACCACGACTTTGGGAAGAGATGCCAGGGTCACACCACATGTCCTAGTTACTTCTCTCGTTGTTGGGACAAAGTACTTGATACCCACCAGTGAAAGGAGGAAAGGTTTATTTTAGCTAAATCTGCAGAGGCTTCAGTCCATAGTCGGCTGGCTCCAAGGCAGGGTGGAATGGCAGAGAGGTAGGTATGACAGAGAAGAGACAGACCACGGCAGGGCAGGCAGGAAGCAGCGTGCCTTCTTTCTGCTTTCTCCTTTTACTCTACCAGTCTACAAGCCTATTGGTTGGTGCCACCCTCTCTTTGGGTCTTCCCTCTTCCATAAATCCCTCATCCCCACCCAGAATGGTGTTAAACCAGCCGGGTGTGGTGGCGCACGCCCGTGATCCCAGCATTCGGGAGGCAGAGGCAGGAGGATTGCTGTGAGTTCGAGGCCAACCTGGGCTACATAGTGAGACTCTGATTCAAAAAGCCAAAAAGGGGTTGGGGATTTAGCTCAGTGGTTAGAGTTCTTGTCCTTTTTTTTTTTTTTTTTTTTTGTGGTGCCGGGATCGAACTCAGGGCCTTGTGCTTGCAAGGCAAGCACTCTAATCACTAAGCTAAATCCCCAGCCCCCAGAGTTCTTGTCTTGTAAGCACAAGGCCCTGAATTTGATTCCCAGCACCAAAAAAAAAAAAAAAAAAAAAAAAGATATAAGCCATAACACCATGATATATTCTTTTCACCCTTAATAGATCTACCTAACCTTGAAGCATGGGTCAGGGCTGGGAGTAGTGGCATACACCTGTAATCCCAGTGTTCAGGAGGCCAAGGCGTTCAAGGAATGTCCCAAATTCAATCCCAGCAAGGAAATTTAGTGACTTAGTGAAACCCTTCTTCAAAATATTAAAAAAAAAAAAGATGAGTCATGTGAAAATGCAGTAGAATAATTACATGGTGATAAATTTTGAGTATTTATTACCTTTTATTTTTCGAGACAGAGTCTCACTATGTAGTTCAGGCTGGCCTTGAACTCACTATGTCACCCTGCTTGGCCTTGAATTCATGGCAAGCCTCTTGCCTCAGCGATCGCAGGTGTGTGCCATGACAGCAGGCATCACCTTCATTTTTAATATAATTTATTTAATTATAAATTTATGCGATCTAATTCTTTAACAGTAGCATTAGTGAAGTTGGATGTGGTGGTATACGCCTATAATCCCAGCACTCAGTATGCTGAGGCAGGATAATCATTGCAAATTCAAGGTCAGCCTGAACTATGTACCATGACTCTGTCTCAAGAAACAAAACAAAGCAAACAAAAAACCCAAATCAATAGCTTTATTGATGTATATAATACATGTATAATAAAATTCACTCTTTCAAAGTGTTAAATTCAATGACTTTTTTAGTATATTCCCCTATCTAATATCAGAACATTTTCATCACTCCAAAAAAGAAACTCCACACCCATTAGCAGTCCCTCCTCATGTGTTACCACCCACACCCACCCCCAGTTCCAGGTAATCACTAATGTACTTTGTTTTCATTCTTGCTTTGAGGAGCGGTCTTGCTACGCTTCCTAGGACCGACTTGATATGCGCCCAAGAGATCCTCCTACTTCAGCCTCCTGAATAAGCGGGGCTACAGCTGTGTAGCAATGTACCCAGCTATCTAGTCTACTTTCTGCCTCTAGATTTGCCTATTCTGGGTATTTCGCATCAGCAGAATCATACAATTATGTGGCCTTTTGTGACTGGCTTTTTTCGCTCAGCATAATGTTTTTAAACTTCATCCCTGTTGTAGTATGAGTAGGTACTTCATTCCTTCTTATGACCAAGGAATATTCCATTGTATGGGCGTGCTGTACTTTGATCATTCGCCAGCTGATGGACATGTGTGCATTTCTACATTTTGGCTGTTACAAATAATGTAGTACAGAATTCCTGAAAATGTACCAGTCGGCTCTCACAGCTGGCCTTGGTGGTTCCAGTCCACTACTGCACACAGTAGCAGGAACAAGAAGACTTTTGCTCAGAAGAAAATGCTAAGAACAATTCTCACGGGTCACAGACTCTCCCCAGTACTGAGCTCCAAGCTACTGAGAGCTGAGGATTACACCTTCAGGGCCTCACAGATGAAGCCCCAAAATGTAAATGGGTGAGAAGAGAGGGACCCACAAAGGCATTCACTAAAGACACAGAAGGGGATGTCTACCAGTCTATTTGCTGTAGCTACTAACAAAATACCTAATGCTTTTTTTCCCTTGGTTTTTTGAGACAGAGTCTCTGTAATTCAGCCTGGTCTTGGACTCATTATGTGGTCCAGGTTGACCTCAAACTCTTGGTGATTGTCCTGCCTCAGCCTCCCAAGTGCTGTGATTACAGGTATGTATCACCACGCCTAACGTGCAGGGTACTTTATAAATAAAAGAGGTTTATTTAGCACACAGCTTTTGAGGTTGGAAGTCTAAAATCAGGCTGCTTCCTCTGTTGGCTTCTGGCAAGAGCCTCATGACAGAGACAATATGCGGAGACAGGAAGCCACAGAGGCTCAGGGACCAGGCTTGCTCCTGTTGTAACAATCCTCTAGTGAGAACTAACCCAGGTCATTTAAAAGCATTATTAATCCCTTCCAGTGGCATGCCTCAATGACCTAATCACCTTTCAGTCACTATACCTCTTTTTTTTTTTTTTTTTTTTTTGCTACTGGGGATTGAACCCAGGAACTCACACTGAGCTACATCCCCCAGCACTTTTTATTTTTTATTTTGAGACAGGGTCTCACTAAATTGCCCAGGCTGGTCTTAAACTTGCAGTCCTCCTGCTTCAGCCTCCCAAGTAACTGGGATTACAGGCATATGCCACCATATCCAGATAGCCTCTCTCTCTCTGTTTTTCTCTCTCTCTCTCCCTCTGTCTCCCGGTTTCTCTGTCTCTCTCTCTGGACTGGGTTATTGACCCCAGGGTTTTTGCACTGAGCTACTCTCCCAGCTCTTTTTTTTTTGTTTTTTTTTTTTTTGTTTTTGTTTTTGTTTTTTCTAACAGGGGAAAGCGCGAACGCAGTCCCCCACTACCACAAATTATGCAGTCGAGTTTCCCACATTTGGGGAAATCGCAGGGGTCAGCACATCCGGAGTGCAATGGATAAGCCTCGCCCTGGGAAAACCACCTTCATGATCATGGTGTCTCCCCTGCCAGGTAAGTATCCCCAGCTCTTATTTTTTATTTTGAAACAGGGTCTCACTAAGTCACTAAATTGCCCAGGCCAGGCTCGAACTTGCAACCTGTCTGCTTCAGCCTCCCAGAGTGCTGTGGCCACCAGTGCACCACATCCTGCTCAGACCCCACCTTTAAAGATTCTACCACTCCCCAACATTTCCACAGTAGAGCCCACATCTCCCTTTCATAACCTTTGGGGAACACAGTCCATACCTAGACCATAGCGGCACGTAGCAGGGTGGGCGCTGGCCAGGAAGGACCCTTTCTAGCTGTGTGACCAAGTCCCTTCACCTTTCTGAGCCCCCATTCTCTGCTCTGTAAAATGAGAACAGTAAAGGTAGCTGCCCTCCAGGGTCAAATAAGATAATCCACAGAAAGTGTTCAACGTGGTGTCTGAGTTGGAGGAAGTACTCAAAAAGTGCTAACTGCTTACAAGTCCTGCCCTGCCTCTCCACTGGTCAGGACACACGGGTGGGGACCTCCCTGCAGCGTTCCTCTTGTAAATCCCGTCCTATGTCACGCTGCGTCCTAGTGCTATCTGGGGCCCCACGATGTAGCCATACGTGGGCACTAGGGCTGTGAGTGCTCCAGGGTTGGCTATTCTCACACTGAAGTCCGCTGTCCAGGATGCCTCCAGGCTTGGAAATCCACAGCTCATTCACTCCACAGACCTGCCAGTTCTACAAACAAGTGGTTGAAAGGGACAGGACGGCAATCTTGGTTGGGGGGGGACTGCTGAGGATCAAACTCAGGGCTTTGTGCTTGCTAGGCCAGCACTTTACCATGTGAGCTAAATCCCTAACCCGGCAATTGTTATTTGAAGCACCCCAACCAGGAAGAGCAAGACAACTGTGTCCTGGAAGGATCTGAGGGTTGCTGGCTGTAGATTTGGTCCCTGCAGGACAGACTCTCACTAATTCTTGGTAATTCCTATCCAGGTGATCACAGCCTGTCTGATACGGAAAGAGCAAGCCTGTGTGTAAACAGATTGGAGATTTGCTTCTGGGCAATAGAATATGACACAGTTAATCGAGTTAAATCAAGTCAGTTTATTTTTGAGTTCATCAAAGGGACATTATCCCAGAGGGCCTGAATTAATGGGGTGAAATGAGCTTTTCCACGAGCCTTAGGGAAACAAGACACCATGAAGCTGCTGCCAAGAAAATGGATTTGCCAACAACTGAACACAACTAGAAATGGACTTCTCCCCAATTATAAATTTGGAGAAACCAGGTGTGGTGGCACACGCCTGTAATCCCAGCACTCGGGAGGTTGAGGCGGGAGGATCGAAACCTGGCATCTGGGACCTCTTCCATGAGGGTCCTCTCTTCGCTCTGCGGTCTGATGGACAGGGCCTGGGGATCCAGCACGGGGAGGTAACGCCAGGAGCGGCATCCCACGGGGAGTCACACGATGTCTCCTCGCATCCCCTGGGCAAGGAAGGGAGAGAGTCTGTCTCCAGAAGGGAGAGAGTCTGCCTCCACCTTTTTTCTTTCTTTTCTCCTCTTCTATTTTTCCTACTAGGACGCCCACTCACCAGGTAAGAAGCGGGAGTCATGCGCGCCCCACCCCCACCCTCCTGCGGAAACGATCCAGCTCCCACCCACGGCGCCCGGGCCGGGCTGGTGCAGCGGGGGCAGCCAGATGGAGCTCTGCCCTCCTCCCCTGCTCCGCGGTGCTGCGGGAGGGGAGGACCGCGCGTGTGCTGCGCGACCGCAGGAAGCGGCACCTCCGACTCGGGGGCCCCGGGGATCCGGTCTCCAGAGCCACCTCTCTCCGTGCAGTCCAAGTGGGCACCCAGACCCCGGTCCCCGCGCGGCCTCTCCCCCGGGTTCACCGCCCCTCGGGCGTCTCCCCTACCTAAATGTGGGAGGGGAAGCCCGTGGGCCTGAGCGATCAAGGAGTGATCGATAACCGACGACGCCACCCGGGGAGTCCTGGCTGGATCCACGCCGCGTGATGCTCACGCCTCCCCTCCCGTCTCTGGTCCTTGGCCTCGCCGTGCCACACCCACCACCCCCAACCCCCACCCTGTCTCTCGCTCTCCGCATCCGTGCCCTCTTTCCCCGCTCATCTGTCTCCCTCCTCTACAGTCTCCTGTCCCCTAGTGTTATTCTAAAACAGCCCTTTTCCAGCCGCAGCGTGGTGGTGCACGCCTGTAGTCCCAGCACTCGGGAGGCTGAGGCAGGAGGATTGCAGACCAGCCTGGGCTACATAGCAAGATCCTGTCTTGAAACAAAAAAAGCTGAGGATGTAGCTCAGTGCGAAGGTCCTGGGTTCAAACACCAGTACCAGAAGGGAGGGGCAGGTTCCTTCCCTGTGGCAGGGAAAGCGCATTCTAGCCCGTATTCACCTGATAGGATGTCGCCTTCCGCCTTGCCCTGCAAGAAAAGTGCTCCTTGGCCAGTTGGGGTTCTGATTGGCTCGCCACAGAGAGACAAGGAGCAAACCGATTGACAGGCGAGTCTGAGAGCTGCGGATCCAGAGGAAGAGGTTCCTAAAGGTCACCATCTTCCTAACCCTTTTACTCCTAATAGTTGACCTCTCCCAGGGTCTCCCCGGCTGCTGCAGGGTCCTCCTTGATTTAGTATCTACCACCCCAACTGTCCACATTCAAGCGACAGGCTTGCGACCCCCAGCTCGGGTCCCTCCTCGATGCCAAGCAATGTAGTGCCGTCTGTGTACCATCTTGGCTATGCACAGGGCATGTCACCACAAAAGCTCGAGCCAGTGAGTTGCTCATGTTTCCCTAAGGAGAAGACAGCGGCTGTGTGTCCTCTGATTCCCACCCTGGATTTGCACCCATTCCATTGCTTTGACTATAACTTGGCTGGCTACTGTTGCCGTCTGGTCCAGGTCATTCTTCACTGCCAGGCCCTCCCTGGCCTCAACCCACGGGATGCTAGGGGTGTCCTGCTACCCTCCCCCACTGTGACAACCAAAGATGTCCTCCATAGGGTCAAATGTCGGGGGAGGAGGATCGCCCTTCCTTTCTCCTCACCCATTTAGAGCCACAGGCCAGAAGGAAGAGGTTTGTGCTGAGAGGTAAAGTCAGGGGCCAGGACAGAAGGCAAAGGATGCCCGTGGACTCTGAATCATGCTTTTTCTCACATAAGGCTCCCAGTGCATATTGTTAGCTGATTTGGGGAAAACCCATGGGAAATAAAATTTTATCTATCCCTGAAACTTCGGGGATTTCTTTGTTGCTTGTTTATATTTTAATGTTGTAAGAATAAAGAGATATTTATATGAAAATTTAAAGTGAAAGCCAGGCATGGTGGTGCACACCTGTGATCCCAGCATTCGGGTGGCTGAGGCAGGAGAATCACTGTAAATTTAAGACCAGCCTGGGCTTGGGCTGGGGATTTAACTCGGAGGTTAGAGTGCCTCCCTAGCAAGCACAAGGCCCTGCGTTTGATCCCCAGTGCCAAAAAAAAAAAAAAAAAAAAAAAAAGAAGACAAGTATTGCTAGGCATGGTGGTACATATCTGTAATCTCAGCACTCTGGGAGACTGAGGCAAGAGGATCTAAAATTCGAGCCCACCCTGAGACAATTTAACAATTTAGTGAGATCCTGTCTCAAAATTTAAAAAAAAGAAGGGGGTATGTTGGGATGTAGCTCAATGTGAAGGCCTTGGGTTCAATTCCCAATACCACTACCACCAAAAAAAAAGAGAAAAATGAAAGAAAGAGAGAGAAAACACATCTCTAAGAATCTAAGAAGCTCCAGGTAAGCTGCTGCTGGACTGGGGAATCACACTTTGAAAACACAACCCCACACCAGAGACCCATTTGTGGTGTTTTTCCGTCCCATTTTACAGATGGTAATACCAAGAATCAAGCAGAACAATTCACCATCCAAGACAGCAGGGGCAGCTGGGGGGTGGGTAGACAGCCTTGCCCTGTGGCTATATATATATATATTTTTTTTTTTTCAGGTTCGAAAGGCCAAGAGAAAGTCATTTGTGGGTCTTCAGTGCCCAATCCCGGGTCAGCATGACCGTCTCTTTCTGCCTGGCTTTGTCCTGTGCAGTAACACACACACACACACACACACACACACACACACACACACGACAGTGTTTCTGAAGTCCAGCAGAGCGGTCAGCCTTCGGTCTCCCTTCCCAGTTGAGCAGGGGCTCGGTTCCTTCATGTGGGAGCCTGAGTTTGATTGTCCCCACTGCATCAGCTCTGTGGCTCGTCGAAATGCAATAAACTGTCTTCTTGACGGGATGACTGCCTTCGGCTGCAGGTGTGCCGCTGCGGAACCGACAACCTCTGTCACCTGTCCTGGCTGAGGATGACTGCGCCCTCCTTGGACCTGGCCGCTTTCTTCAGACCTTCAGTCCACGACGCTCGAGTGTGGGGACTCTCGAACACATGGACTGTCTCCTCCCTGGCTCCTGACTGGCCGTCACGTCTTCCTTTGTTTTCCCTTTATTTTCACATTTTTGGCTTGCTTTGTTTCATCAGATTTCGTACAGGAACTTTGTGGGGGCTGGGATTTAGCTCAGTGGTTAGAGGGCTTGCCTTGCAAACACCCTGAGTTTGATCCCCAGCACCAAGAAAAAAAAAAAGGAATTGTGTTAGTTAGGTCTTCAGAGCCAATGGTTTTAAGAGAGCAGATTTAATAGGGGACATTTATAGATTACAATATTCACCCAGAAGCCAAATGCAGAAGGTGCCGAATGTCCATCTAGGCACTGGAGACCCAAAAGATCCAATTGAGGACTGGGAGCCCACAGCACTGTCCCACGTAGGTCCGTGTCTGCACATGATGGCTGGAACCAGGATACAATGCTCTCAGCAGAGATGACAACCAGAGCTCCCCGAAGCAACAGCAGCCATCCTCGATGACAGCAAGGCCCCGAGCTCCTTCCTCGACGAGGACAGCCGAGTTCCCTTTGGAAGAACCAGCCACAGCAGAGCTTCTCCTGGGAAACAGCCCGCCAACTAGCTATGGCTCCCACTCTGTCTTATGTTGCATCAGCAACGACCCTCAGGTGGATCTCATACGCCCAGCATCACACCAACTCAGTCCTGCTGGGCGTTCTGGCTCAAATTGACCACATTAGGTCCACCACAGGAATCTTTGTGGATCCTTCTGGAAAAGTGAGAACATGTCAATTGTTGAAATTTAGGCTGAACAATAAGAAACTTTTTGTGCATCAAAAACAGCTGAATATTGGCAAGTTCATAGGCCATGACCTGGTTTATGAAGACTTGGGAAAGCCACAGGAAGAGCGAGGCTCCAGCTTCTGGACACAGGTGGTTCCCAGCCCCACTGCAAGAGGCCCTGGCGGACAGTAAAAGGCTTTGTAGCGCTTGGGGTGTATCTTGGGAGTAAAGCAAGTGCTTCCCATATGTGAATCTCTGGGTTCAATCCCAGCCCCAAAAAAGAAAAAAAAGGGAGGGGTGGCTTTGTGAGCCTAGGAGTTCAAATCCAACCAGTGCAACACAGTGCGGGGGGAAGGGCTGCTGTGGGTTTAATGCTTGCCATCTTGGGTGATAAATAAGCCACCTGTACCCCAAAGATGGTGCTATCCTTCATCAGTACCCTCCAATCCTCAATGTCACCCAGAGAGAGTGTGAAGAGTGCAGACACCTGGCCAAACTTCCAGAAATTTGGATTCCCTAGATCTCTGTATAATACAAAGATCTGCATTTCTAATTTCCTCCTCCACCAAAAAAAAAAAAAAAAAAAAAAAAAGAGAGAGAGAGACTAGAACAGGGATTCCCAACTCCTGGGCCACAAACCAGTGTCAGTCAGTGCACGGCCTGTTAGGAACCAGGCCACACAGCAGGAGGTCAGTGGCCAGTACAAGGGAAGCTGTATTCACAGGACTCTGCCTCCTATCAGGTCAGCAGTGGTGTTGGATTCCCACAGAAACGCAAACCCCGCTGTGAACTGCTCTTGGGAGGGAGTCAGGGTGTGCGCTGCTACTACGAGAATCTAATCCCAAAACCAACCACCCCTTCCCCCCGCCATCCATGGAAAAACTGTCTTCCATGAACCGGTCCCTGGTGCCAAAAAGATTGGGGCAGGCGGCGCTAGAGAAGTGCGCTTTCCATGCACCCTGGGCCCTAACCGCACACCAGCCGCTCCTCTGCACCTACCCGTGAGTAAGGACTGTCCCAAAGGAGTTCTCACTATGGGCTAGATTCATTTTGCATTTCAACTCTAAAAAACATTGCCCAAGAAACCCAGGCCTCCAATTATTTAATTTTAGAGCCTCTGACCAAATATTTCACCACCATCTGGGACAAATTCTGCATAGTAAAAATCCAGCAGGAACAGAGTCCTCTGGACTCATGTCAGAAATGTGGAATCCAGGCCACATGTGGAGCGAACCCGGGCAGTCCCCGTTATTAGGAGGATTGCTTGAGGCCAGCCTGGGCAACGCAGTGAGACCCCCATCTCAGAAAGAGAAAGAGTAGTTTTACTTTCGGAAGGTGGAAGAGGTAGGCAAGGGCTCAAGCGTGAGAGTGGCAGACTGGGCTAGGAAACGGGACTTTCAGCCCTTCTTGGCCTGTGGAGTCTGGAGCCCGAGGCACCTCGCAGCACCGGAGAGGTACTATGGCCCTTTGTCCTCCCACATACACATTCTCAAGCCGTGTTACAGAGAGGCCTGGACATCTCCTGACTCTCTGAAGCCGAACAGAGTCCCCACTCAATCAAGTCACATCGGTTATATCTGGAGAAACTTTTTCTAACATCAACCAGAAGTTGTTCTTTTTCTTTTTTCAAAAGTTGTTTTATTAACTCATGAGAATCTATTTTCTTTCTTTTTTTTTTCCTGAGAATCTATTTTCAAGTTTATAGTTTTAAGAAAAAAATGAGAAAAGATTCCTTTTATTTATTTATTTTTAGAAAAAAATGCCTTTTACAGTTAGTATGGCCCGGAGACTTCTGTTTAATAAGGTCCTGGGCCTCTGTGTTTTTCCTGTTGTTGTTTTGTTTTCAAACTGTCTTGCTGTGTTGCTCAGGCTGGCCTCAGACTTCTGGGCTCAAGCAATCCTCCTGCCTCAGCCTTCTGAGCACTGGGACTATAGACGCTCACCTCTGCGCTCGATTTAGATACCCGTGTTTACCTGGCACCATCAGTTTTGGGAATGAGCCGTCTGAGGGAGCCTCATTCTCCTGGGAAGGAACCAGGACAGCACAGGATCCCTGCGAAGGCAGCTGGGACCAGCTCCTCTCTCCGTTGAGCTGCTCTTTCCTCCCATGGCCACTAGAGGGTGCAAGGACCATGGGGAGGGCTGGGGTCGGGGCTCGGCCCTGTGGCCGGCGTCTCGGCACCTAGAGGCGCTCGCCGATCCCCTGGGGGACCCAGGCCTGTGGCCACGCGCCTCTCTCTGAGCACGTCTCGGCATCTGTCTCTCCGCGGTACCTGCGAGGGGTGGCAGGCCCAGCAGGCCGAGGAACAGCCTCTGCATCCCTGGTCCTGACCCCACCGGGCAGCGAGACACCTTCCCAGGCCCTCTCCTGATGGCCAGGCTGGTTCCAAGCACCCAGGCGCGGTACGCACTGGAGTCGCCTGAGGGACTGGCCGGCCTGGACTGCAGCAAGACCCCGTTTCGAAACAGAACCGAACAAGGGATCGGGCTGTGCTTCCTGTCCAAGTTTTGGTTTCCGTTTTCTGTAAGCAATCCTGCTTTCCAGGGAGCGCAGAGCGAGAGGGAGGCGCAGACAGGAGGGAGCTGAGTTCGTTTAAAGCATCCTGACGGCTTCTTCATCTTGAAAATGGAGGTGATATTCAGGGCACTGTGTGATCTGAGTGACACGATGGTTCTCCCGCACCACCCCAGGCGGCCCCCAATTTGTGGCAGTTAAAATCGGACATTGCTTTGCTTAAAATCCTGCATGACTAGTCCACTCCTCCAGGTAGCTGTTGACACAGTCATGCTGTTATTCCTCTGATTCTGCAGGCGTTGGCTCACCTGGCCTGTTCTCATGCTGATCTCTGAGGTCTCTCCTGCTGCAATCTGGTGGACTAAAAAAAATTTTTTTTTGAGAAAGGGTTTTGCAATGCAGTTCCAGCTAGCCTTGAACTCCCCAGGCTGGCCTTGAACTCCCAGCGACCCTCCTGTCTCAGCCTCCAGAGTGCTGGGATTACAGGCACGTGCCACCACCCCTGGCTTTGGTGGGCTAAATTTATCTGGGGTTTTTGTTTGTTTGTTGTTTTGTTTTTCGTTTGTTGGGGGTTTTGTTTTGTTTTGAAACAGGGTCTTGCTATGTAGTCCAAGGCAGCCTTGAATTTGCTGTACATCCCAGGCTGGCCTCAAACCCTTGATCTTCCTGCCTCAGCCTCCTGAATGCTGGGATTATGGGAGTGCACCATCACACCCAGCTTTATCTGGAAATTTTATGGGAGGCGGGAAGCCTGGGCCTCTCTGTACCACCAAACTGCCCAAGGGCCTCCCACTCCCCAGGGCCCCGCAAACAGTAGATGAGCTGCACACCCAGCATGCCGGCCCTCCTCAGAGTGCACAGTGGATCTGCCCGGGCCTCTGAAGGCTTGGTTCTGGAGCCAACACAGCATCACATCTGTCCCCATCCACTGTAAGTCCAGACGGCCCAGGTTCAATGTAGGAGGGAACTCCACAGAGCGAGTACCGAAGATGGGGCTCACAGGGACGCACTGGCAGGGACCAGACGCCAGAGCAGGTGTAACGGTGTCCTGGGACTGCTGTAACAATTTACCACAAACACCCAGACACTGTGGAGCACGCCTGTAATCCCAGCACTCTAGGAGGCTGAGGCAGGAGGATTGCAAATTCCAGCCCAAACTGCCAAATTTAGCGACTTACCAGGACTCTGTGATGATGATGATTGATGATGTTGGGGGATACAACTCAGTGAAAAGACCCTCAGTTCAACCCCCAGTAAAACACACACACACATTGACACACACACCACGAACACGTGGCTTAAAACAACATGTATTTATTGTCTTATAGTTCTGGAGGTCGAAAATCCCAAAGGGGTCTCACTGGCTGAATTCGGGGTACTGCAAGGTGCCTGCATTCCTTGACTCATGGCCCCTTCCTGCCCCTTCAGAGCCCATGTGACACAACATGTTCACAGGTTCTAGGGCTTAGGACACGGACACTTTTGGGAACCAGGATTCTGTATGTGCCGCAGAGAAGAAGAAAGGAATTTTATTGATTTCACTGTATTTCTTCTCATTTTTAGAGATTAGGTTCACCATCAATCATGTTGCAGGAGAATTGCTTTTGAGGAATTGAACCCAGGGACTTCATGCTGAGATGTGCCCTCTTTTTTTCTTTTCTTCCTATTCTCTATTTTGAAACAGGATCTCACTAAATCACTAAATTGCCCAGCCTGGTCTCAAACTTTAGATCCTCCTGTTTCAGCCTCTCAGAGCACTGAGATTACAGGCCTGCAGCACCATGCCTAGATTCTTCAAACTCTTACATAAACACTCCTTTTGGCTTTTTTCATTCAACAAACATTGCCTGAGCTGCAAGTCAAGTGTTAGAGACTACGTAAAAAGAAATGCACAATACAGAGTCCTGCTTCAAGAAGTTCACTGCCCCTGTAACCATTGTCCCTTTCCCCCTGCTCACAGAATCACGATTTTTTTTTTTTTTTGGGTGCTTGGGATCGAACTTGGGCCCTGTGCTTACAAGGCAAGCACTCTAACCACCGAGCTAAATCTCCAACCCCTATTGGGCCACTTAGAAAGACCCCTGTCTCAAAATAAAAAGGGCTGAATGTACAGGTACAAATCCCCTATGATGAATGTTATCACTATGTACATCTAAAATGTACCATTAAAATAAAATAAAATAAAAATAAAAAGGGCTGAGAATGTAGCTCAGTGTTAAAGCACTTTCCTGAGTTCAGTCCTCAGTGCTGCAAAAAATGACAAAATTCCACTTCCTGAGGTCGTGATTAAACTGATGTGGAAGGAGGAGCTGGGCATCAGTCATTCCTTAAACTACCCAGATGATCCTACTGGGCAGTCAAGACTGAGAACCACTGGTCTAAGTCTGTTCCCCTTTGCAAGGACTGATTTTGGGGTAGGTGGGAAACTGTGGCATCTTTTTTTTTTTTTGGAGACTGGGTCTCACTATGTAGGAGAGGCTGGCCTCAAACTCACGGTGATCCTCCTGCCTCAGCCTCCCTCAGTTTTTATCTTTTTTTTGGTGCTAGGGGTCGAACTCAGGGCCTTGTGCTTTCTAAGCAAGCACTTTAACCACTGAGCTCCCCAACTCCAAAGGTTGATTCTTTTTTTTAATAGTTGATTCTTAAACTCATCTATTTCACCAACAAATATTTAGTTAGTTTGTATGTTTGTTTTTGTAGTACTGAGGATCAAACCTAGAAAGAGCTGAACTATATCCCCATGTCCAGGATCTTGTTAACCTGCCCAGGCTTGCAATCTTCTTGCCTCAGCCCACTAAACTGAAGAGATTAGAGACATGCACTACTATGCCTGTCTCTCCAACAAATTTTTTTTCTGACAAATATTTTTTGTAAAATGTTATATTTTAAAATCAATGTTGGGCTGGGGATTTAGCTCAGTGGTTAGAGTGTCTGCCTTGCAAGCACAAGGCCCTGAGTTCGATCCCCCACACCAAAAAAATAAATAATAAAAAATCAAATCAAATCAATGTTTTCCATAAGAATATCAGTTTCTTCTGTGTGCTCCAGAAATTAGAGAACAAATGGAACAAGTGTTTAGAGAAGCACCCAGTCTCACCTGATGATATGACTGACTCAGAGGATGCGGCATTGAACAAGAGCTCCCATTCCCACATCCACAGAGAGGGATGAAGCTGTGACACTATGGCAGGTAGCGCTACCTGGAGGGACAGCCAGTCTTTCGTGGCCAGGAAGACTTCTGGGAGGAGGTGGCTTCTGAGTCAAAAAACGAACAAGTAGGCGTCAGTACAAAAAGAAAAGTTTGGCTTTGGTGGTGCACGTTTGTAATCCCAACACTCAGGAGGCTGAGGCAGGAGGATGGCCATGAGGTTGGACAGGGACAGGGAAGACTCTGCTAGATATTCTCTCTTCCTTCATGCTCTGTGTCCAGCCTCTGCTGTGCAAACGAATGTCACAGGTGGACTAGGCACACCCATCCACCCATACCCACTACCGAGTGCCATAAGCCCTCCCGAGCACTACCAAATCATCCGAAGCACCACGAAGTCCTCCCGAGTGCTACCGAGTCCTCCCAAACACTGCCGAGTCCTCCCGAGTGCTACCGAGTCCTCCCGAGCGTCACTGAGTCCTCCCGAGTGTCACCGAGTCCTCCCGAACGTCACCGAGTCCTCCCGAGCATCACCGAATCCTCCCGAGCGCTACTGAGTCCTCCCGAGAGCTAGCGAGTCCTCCCGAGTGTCACCGAGTCCTCCCCAACATCACCAATCC
>PVJO010012899.1:0-53619 GCA_004026905.1 Hystrix cristata | reverse complement strand
AATTTTTATTATAAAAACACTCTGTGTTGAATTATTACTCAAAATATCATATAGTAATAGAAAAAAATAAACCCATTATCATTGTCAAGAAATCAGTTTGGGGGCTGGGGATTTAGCTCAGTTGTTAAAGTGTTTGCCTTGCAAGCACAAGGCCCTGAGTTCGATCCCCAGCACCACCACCAAAAAAAAAAAAAAAAAAGAAAGAAAGAAATCAGTTTTTACAATGGAAATAATTTCAAATAAGTATTTTGTTAATGTCTAGTATATTTCTACTTATAAGAAATAAGGACTGCATTGACTGCCATTAGAGGTGAAATTTAAAATATGAGCAGCTTAGTTTATGCTATCTATAAATATTATTACATATTTTAAAAGAATCAGTAAGAAAAAAAGTTATACGTTAGGTAAGTCTATTAAAAATAGTTACCATAAGTGAGAAAAAAATGGAGGTATAGTAGAAAACTTCAGTGAATGTTTAAATTATTGAAAAACTATGACAGTAAGACAAACATTGCCACGCATCTCTTTCGAAATACTTCTCATCCTCCTTAGAACAGTCTCATCCGATCATTCTCGTCGCTTTCTGAAGCAGTCCTGTAAGTTCCCTTCAGTGAGTACTTTTAGTTGTTTTGTCATGGCTGCCTAGATATTCTGAATTGATTTGAAACAATCACCTTTCATGGTCATTTTGATTTTATGGAAAAGCCAGAAGTTGCATGGTGCAAGATCTGGTGAATAAGGTAGTTTAGGACACACCATAATGTTTTTACAGGCCCGCCTTACCATTGGATGGCACTTGGCACAGGTATTAATTGTACATTTCACTCATCTCGTAAAGACATTCATGAATGAGGACTTCCAAAACTGCTGCAGAAAATTGCATGAATGATAACATGTGTATAAGATGTGAGGGAGAGTATTTTGAGAAGAATTAAAGGCAAGGTATCTTTCAGTCTAATAACTTTTTTATGTAAACACATAGTATTTTTGGTCAACCCTTCTTATGTTATTGAAACACATTTTAAATTTCTATATATTACTCAATTTGGGAACAAATGTGAATTTTAATATCTTCTTCATCTGTTTTGTAAAGTTTATAGCTTTTAAAAATTATGAAGTTAGCCTTTCAGGAGGGTTTTAGCAGTCTAGTGCTCTGTGTGTGTGTGTGTGTGTGTGTGTGTGTGTGTGTGTGCATGTGTCTTATTAAAAAAGAAAAGAAATTAAACCTTGATAGTTTGTCATCGAGGCTGATTGAAAATTAATGAAATTTTACCTACATACCTTGCAACTGAATCTTATTCTCAGGACTCTGAACCAGAACAGAACTGACAGAATCTAGGTTGTCATAGTTACTGCAGCCAAGAGGACCCGTCCGTGTTTCTGTTACCTGACAAACAAAACATCGACTTTATTACATAAATCGATATTCTTAAAGTTCAATGTAAATGTAATTGTCACACATTAGTATACATTTGATGGTTAAATCACTGAAAGATCTAAGATCTGATACACATCAGCAATACACATATCTAAACACAGACATGATCAATAACTTCTTTTTTCCTCAACTTCATTTTCTGCAACTTGGTTAGGCACACATCTTCTGGGAAAATAATGGAAGATCACTTCGGTCAAAATATACCTTGTATAGGGTCACTGATTTTTACCCAAGGCATAACAATGGCATACTATTTAAGACAGAAAGAATTTTGACTTATATAACAATAGCCTTTTTTTTCTTTTGGTTCTCAATTAATTAAAGCCTTGCCAATCTATTGTGTAAAACCTGATTTCATTATTTTGCTCTTCTACTACTTAAAAACATACTATCTTTCCTCTTTCCTGATGACATCAAGGTCTATATCTGGGGTACCCCTGCTTATTTTTCCTCCTAAAGACAGTTTTTTCCCTGCCCAGTATCTTTGGTTATATAACATCCCAACTTCCATCCCAGCTTGAGTAAAAGGCTTCTTTTTTCAACTTCAGCTAACCGATTTTACCTGTACCTCAAATAGCCTCACAAAGTGTTCCATGATGGTTTCCAGTTTCTAAATCTTTCCATGCAATTGTTTTCAATGCACAGTCTTCATACTTAATTAAGGTATCTCATACTGTGGTCTGAATTTTCCATGGATCTCTTGGGATAGATAGTGTCAGAAGATTGTGACACTAAGTTTAATCTATTATATGAGACTGAAATTCATCCTTAAGATAAAATTTTAAAAAAATAATTTTGGAGCAGAAAAGTATATTAATGATATTTCGTTTTAACTAGATAGTCTGCTCTCAATAACAAGAATTGCCTTTGCAAAACACAACTTAAATGGTTTAATCCTATTATTTACAATCTTCCAATTGTTTCCTGCTCAGTCAAGTTAAAACTGGATGCTTCACTAGTTTCAGAAATATGCCACATTATGGAGCTCCTTTGTACCTCTTAACTAGCATCTTCCTTTCCTTATTTACACTGCTCCAATCCCACTGGCTTCTTTACTGTTCCTCAAAACCTAGACATCCTCCTGCCACAGGATCTTTTATTTGATGTTCCAGTATATGAAATGTTCTTCCTTCAAAAATTCCTTCACATCTTTCCAGAATCTCATTCTTTTAGGAATACTTAGACTGATGCCTTTAAAACGAATATGCCTGTTTCTTCAAACCATATTTTCTTTCCTTCCTATTCATCTTTTCCACAGTAGTTATTACCCTCCAATATGTCATATAATTTATTTAGCATGACTAATTCAACTTCTTTCACTAGAATTTTAAGAGTTACATGTGTAGGAAATATTTACTATTTTGTTCCTTCAAATATCCCTAGTATTTATTTGCCATGCACCTTGGTCAAGAGACAAAGAAGGAGGCACCTTGAGGGAAAAATAAAGTGAGGAAAAGAGAAATGTCATGTTTGAGATGGTGAAAGCTTGAATTAGGTCGTGACAAGAAGATGTATCTAAGAAAATGAATTATGAGAAACAAAACTGGCAAGATTATGAAACACTGAAAATATACAATGATCAAAAGAAAAAAAAAGATGATTAAAGTTTATAGCATAATGCCAAGATTAAGATACGGAAGAAAGCAGCTCTGCTGTGGAAGACATGTAAGAGAGATATTTGAGCACATTGACGCTCGAGCAGTAAGAGTGAAAATGTGTGTGAGTTTCTTAGTAGTTATTTCAAACATGAATTTAGCAATTTGGGAACCACCAAAGTCACAGGCAATAACTAAAGAAAGGGAATTATGAGCATAAGCTCTCAGATGTATGGAGTCTATATATAATCTGAATCAGGAGAACTATCATATTTTCTAAATGCTAAGTTCTTGTCAGTTGGCAATGCGGTCTCTTATAAGGAAGGTATTACTTTATCCTAAGATCACACAGACTTTAAACTTTCCCTTAGTCACTGTCCCATAACAAAGATAATAAACATAACCCATTCTGTTCAGATAATCACTATGTTGTGTTTAATGTACATGTTTATGCGTTTGATCTACATTTATATGTAAATGTCACCAGTTAACTGATGAAGGAAGGGAGAACGTTAAAGACACCAAATGAAGTATTCATGGTTTAAAATAATTTAGGGCTGGGGCTTTAGCTCAGTGGATAGAGTGCTTGCCTTGCAAGCACAAGGCCCTGAGTTCGATCTCCAGCACCAAAAAAAAAAAAAAAAAAGATAATTTAAATCTTCATTTTGTACAATAATGTGATTTATTGCCTCCAATGCATACATACACACATGCACATACAAAAATATTATAAACTCCTGTACATGTTATTTTAGGAATTTTCTAAACAAAATTGGCTTTAAGCATATATATATGTATGATATCTTGAAATTGGTAAGCAATATTGTATTGCTTAGTTTTATTGCTGTTTCTGAGACTGAATCTTGCTCAGCTGTCCAGGCCAGCCGTGAACTCAAGCCTCAGCTTCCCGAGTAGCTGGGTTTACAGTGGAATGCCACCAACCCAGCTGTAACAATTTTTGAATGAGGATAAATATTATCTTTTGATCTTGTGACAGAGTGTCTCTTTTATTCTGAGTCTTTTATTACTGTGTTCTTGAGAAAAGTGTAAGGGAAAATAATTAATTTATAAATCTAGTGATTATGATATCTCTGTTTCTATACCTATATATTGCATTCATTTCTCATCATTCATCATGTACAATAGTAAAAGGCTAATGTCATGTTTGTAATTTCATTTGGTCATCTATCTTCTCGTAACTTCATTCACTGACTTTTTACAATTAATATAAAAATTTACGAACTCATTGTGTCATATTTAGAGACCCTACATGTCTCACTTGTGTCCTCAGTAATAAATGTGCCCATACATACATATTTTATTTTTTTATATTTTTGTACATATTTTATTTTAATGTAAAAATAAAATTAACATAAATATAAACTAAATGACAAATTATTGTACAAATATTTCTGTAGAGGTACTAGTCTGCCAAAATCGAGTTATGTAAATGTGCTGCAAACAGGGTGAACTTTTGAGCATCAGCTGATATATGGAAGTCATTTATGAAAGTAAATGTTATTCAATAGCTCAATGTAAAAATGATTAAAAGTGGCAATAATGCATTACTGATTGCAGCAAGATTTAGAGAAATGGAACACATGATGAGAAAAATACTTTATTTAGTAATGGGTCAGGAGACGTTAAAAGGAAAGGAACATACAGCCTAGAACGCGGAGATCAAGGCCCCTGAGGTGTTACATAAAATGCAGTTGTACATGAAAACCATGTGGAAAATTATATGTGCTTGATTAGCTAGGCAGGTGGAGGAAAGCGGTAAAGTATGTGGCATTGTGGGTGACGCTCAACCAGCTGGGATGAAAATTGAATGTTTTCAAAAATTTACTTATGGAAAAACTCATCTCTTAAATATGTCAAGCGTGTTTTTGATTTGATAACTGACAATTTGTGTGAACTGAACATAAATCACAGTTTTAAAAGTCAGTAAGGATATAAAAGTATAGTAAACATTCGTAGTTTGAAAATGTTTTCTTTCAACTTTACCTAGTTTGCTTCAATGAATTATTGGCTATTATTTTCATAGCTGGAGAGTCTTACAGAGAGTAAAAGAAAAATAAATAACTTCCTAATTCAAAGAGCTGTCTCATCAATAAATATATAAACACATATTGTAGATTTAAATAAACATAGATCCAAGATTACACAGAATAGAATATAACATGTACAAATAATTTACTTAAAAATGAATAATATTTACTACTTTATATCAAATCTTTCTCTAGTCTTGAGCATTCAAAAGATGATGTTTGCTTCAAAGTTGTTACAGCAAATCAGTGCATTGCAATTATGAAACTAACTCAATAACTAGTTGAAGAAAAACTATCTGAAGCAAAAAAGAACAGTTTTAAAAAAAGAACATTTACCTTCTAAATAGAAAAACATTTACATGTCTAAATGGAAATACTACTTTAAAAAAGATTACTGTGTTAAGATGTTTTATATACACATACAAACTCCCCATGATGAATGTAATCATTATATACTGCAAACATGTACTAATAAAAAAAAACTCAAAAAACGAAAAAAGCTTACTGTTTTAGAATTAAGAAATAAATTTAAAGTATTTCCAGAACAAATTCTAACAAGGCTATTATTTTTTAAAGTAGGCTGAAATGAGCATGTGTGCATCATAGTTCTGTTACTTACTAGAGAGGTACCTTTCACAGTTTAAAGTTTCCGTTTTCCAAATTGTTAAAAATCTCTGTAGCACACAATGGTTGTGAAGATAAAATCAGATACTCTACGAAAAGTGCTTACCATTGTTGAGTTCAACAGAATTTCAAATAGGTGTAGTATTATTAAATGCTTATTATTGAAAAGCTAGCGTAAATATATGGGAATTATCTGATCTATCTGTATGGGAATTATCCATCGCCAGTGCCCCAGTCACAGCGGTAGAACTTTTTCTGATATCATCACTGTATGCTAATATGTTCATTTATTGACAGAAAGACTGCGGTTTAGTCATCTCAAATCAAGCTTACATTTGAACCAGACTATGCACATTTCTTGCCAAGGTCACATCGCAATACAACTAAAGCATGATATAGTAAGAAGAATATAAACAACACTAACCCAAATAGTTAAGAAAAAATAATCAGTTATATACAGAATAATAAAGAACACCACTAACAATAAAAATGAGAACAAAAAATTGTCATCCTTTGATGTAGATCATAACTGAATAACCTATCCAAAAACCGAATTAAAGGAGAAAATTTTATCTATGTTAAGTATGAATGGTAGGCAAAAAACCACATGTGCTTTCCAAAATTATATATATCTATATACATAATTTTATATAGATATTTAAAATTGCTATTGCTCTAGGCCTCTTTGAACATGAAATAAAATATTAATTCATCATTTTGTCTGAAGTGATTATTTCTTCTTGACAATAAATGCATAGTCCTATGATTATTACATCATTACGATTCTATAAAATGTAAGTTTTACCTAAAAACCTACATTATAAACCTATATTTTAAAGCTTTAAAACATTAATATATTTAAGTGGAAGTAAATTCTTTTATTTTTAACCCCTCCCCAAAAAAGCATGTATGTGTCTATTCCCTCTTTCAATGACTTGTCATTTACCAGCTATGTATTCATATTATGACAAGCACACACAGAGAGTAGCAATATTCTTACTTGTTCCAACCTGTCATTTTTTAATAACAAAAGTAATAAATGTTCATGTAGGAAATACAAGCAATGAGGTAAATTACTAGCCCGCAGAAACAACTGTTAATATTTTCCTACTTTTATTTGTTTACTTACACCCTTTTCCTAGACAAGAAAAAAGCTGAAGTTGGGAGAAACTGTTCTTCAGGATTATTTTATTCATTACACCCAAAATCACAATCTTTATTTTTTCACAGCCTCTCTCATTAAGATCATTATTTTATTTGTTTCACAGTTACATTCCTTCATATCAAAACAGCTACTGATTATGTATATGAAACACTGAAATATTGGTAAGTAGAATACAGCTCTTTGTAAAAGAGTTATTATGCCTAAGGTAGGAACCTAGGATCTTTCTTCTGAGATCAATTTTCTCTGCTAAAGACCATATTTTATCTAAATGAGTAGAAAAAGAATGTTGATTTTAAAAGGTTATTTTGCCTATCTTATATTGTAGCAACAGAAATGTCTAAAATACCAGTGATTTGGGGGGGGCAAAGGTGCAATTTGGTATTAGTACAACGTCCACACAAATTGCTATACCAATGATTGTCTACATTTTTTTTCAATTTTGCCCATGTTTTGATCATATTTTATTCAGATATACCTTACCCTATGCCCTACACTTGTCCTTTCTTCTATATTTTTTCTATTCTTTAATAATAAAAACAATATTTTCAGAAGAAGAATATTATACTAGAGGACATACACTGTATTTGATTCATACTGTATTTGCAATGTCTTAACATTTATTATGAGGACTAACATTTATTTTGTAAAAAAGTTCTTGTATAAACTTTTTCTCATAATTAATCATTCTATAATATCATGTTTATTATTGGTTAATATAATTGAAATCTGTACAACCAATGAAGGGCTCATATTCAGAATGTATGAAGAAATTATACAAATCAATAATAAAATGGTAAGAGTAATCTTGAAAAGACACTTGATAAATAATGATATCTAAACTTTGAATAATCGTTAAACTGTACTCCATTTTATTATCAGACTGATAAAATTTTAAGGCATAATGAGATATCACTACCAAATTACTGAAGCGCCTTACAAAAATATAGTGCCTGGAAAAAAAAAAACAAAACAGGCGTTAGACTCCTGCAAAGGAAAGGGAATTCTCTTGCACTTCAGAGAGTGTGAATCGGTAAAATCACTTTAGAAAATCTTTGAAAGTATTCACATAGGTAGACAGAAGCACATACTATGAGCCAACCATACAGCCAACAATAACTGAGCAAATGTGTAACAAAGACACACGCAGATATTCATAGCACTACCATTCTTTTAATAACCCCAAACAGAAAAATACCAAAATAGAATCAGTAATTCAATATACACATAAATAGAGGAATCCAATGCTGTAGCATGGTAATAGTAAGCTAAAGGTAATAACAAAATAACATGAATGAATCTCACAAATATATTAATGAGTGAAATCCATGTTTCCATTATTACAAAATTCAAAACGGCCAAAAATCACTAATGATGTTAGAAGACACGAAGGTTAGTGTTTGTATACAGTAATGATAGGAAGGTGACATGAACGGGACTTCTTGGGCTCTAGTAATATTCCTTTTTTTTTTTTTTTTTAAAGGCGATGGTTGCTAAAATGTTTTCAAATCTCAACACTTTCCAAGCTTCTCTGTATGTGCATATTAACATTTACTAGCCAAATGTTTTACTATTTTTTTCCTTGTGAATTATATCAGGACAAGTATCAAACCAAGTTATTCATATATACATATATATGTAATGTATATATGAATAGACAATGTATATATGTGAATATATATGAACATATATATGAATATATATATATACATAGAAGAAATTTTATCCTAATTGAGTACTACTCTGATGTGTTTCCTGAAAAAGAAAAAAATGAAATGTTAAAATCTGATACTGTGAAAAATTATGAAAAAAGTAACTTATTTTTAGGTTAATAAAATAAGAGAATATTTAAAATTAAATAAAATCCATTTCAAATCATGTTAGATTTACTTGTATTTTGTTTTTTCATAAGGGCATAATTAGGAAAATGCAGAAATACAGATAATAAATTAATTGTTCACTATGAATTAACTTAAACATTTATTATCATTATTTCTTCTTTTTTATTTTACAGGTACTTATGATTCCAAACAACATATTTATCTGTGATAAAAATAAATTAGTTTTTTGCTAATAAACTCATCTCTAAGCAGCAATAAAGAGAAGTATAAATTATAAGCAAACTACTTAAAGTTTTCTATTTCTCCTGGTGATAATTGCTTTTCCAATTTTCTCTCATTGGGTTTTAAAGTTATTGCAAATAAATCATGACACTTAATATTAATAAGATGAAAGCTTATTATTCTGTTTAGATAATTAATAATCAAAGTGAATCCAAATGATTACAAAAGTTTGGAAAATGATTGGCAAATGACCCCATAGATCCACTTGGAAAAATTATTTTAAAATAATTATTAAAAAGAAAAAACCTCAAAAGCAGTGTCTCTCAAAGTTAGAAAATTAGTAAACATTGGAGTTGGGGATTTAGCTCAGTTGTAGAGCGCTCGCATGGCAAGCGCAAGGCACTGAGTTCAATCCCCAGAACCTAACAAAAGAAAAGAAAATTTGTAAACATGTAAAGAACTAGGAGAAGAAAACTCTCAAGATATTGTGATATCTTATTCTTTTTACTGCAAGGTTTTCCTTATATTTTATTATAGTAATTATAAAATCGCAAAGCAATCATCTGTTTCCATCACCTTCTTTACACATTTATACTCCCCGTACACATAATTAAGCACAGTGTTTGGCACGTGGTAGCAATTCAATAATTGTAGAGTAAATTGGTAAATACATATGCATAAATTCATTTTATTTATAAAACTTTATTACAAAGGAATGTGTAATTTATTACACTTCTTGAGAACATCTTGAGGAAAATGCAGCAGCAAAATCACATATAAATTTTTTGATCTATAGGGAGTCTTAGAAATCATTCAGCCTCATCTTCTTATTATACAAATATAAGTAACTGGAGCCAGAGAGATTATCCAAGTAGCTTGGTATCAAACAAATAAAATGAGAGCTAGGAACCTTCTTGATTCTCAGATCGAATATGCTTTCTAAACATACTGACATTCTGCCGTCCAGAGTTCACAATGTTTTGAAACTTTCCACGGAGTCATCAATCTTATTCACACACATTCTTGCAAGACACCCCAGTGTCTTGCAATACAGTTACAATACAACACAATTTAATTGGTCTAGGTTGATATAGAAATCAATCAAAATGCTGTAGTATCTTGGGTCATTCTCATGAATGATAAATAATACTGTGAATTCACTGGTTAATATAACTTTGATTGAAGGTGAAATTAGTTTTTATTCTATATTAATTTATTAATGTTTTGATATATAGCTTCTCACATATTCTTATATTATTCCACACTAGACTTTTGAAAAGCAAAACCCAAGCAATGGTTAGTTTCTGTTATGTCATTAGAGAGTATGGTTTCTTTCTATTACCACTCATACTGGAAATTTTTTTTACAATTGCTTATTGTTTAAGGTATGAAAATAACTAAAAGCTTTAGAAAATGTACTAAAAAAGAAAAAAAAAAGGATTTCTCTAGTTTTTTCGACTAAAGATTGTTCTTCATGATTTCTTTTTTTTTTCAAGTGTGGAAATTGAATTTAAATATTTTTACCATTTAATATTTTTTCTCTGCCAGGCATTCACTGTGATTTCAATTTTTGTAACACTTAACAATGTAGAGCAACTCAATGTAGTCTTAGTTCCGTATAATATCACAATATTTCTGGAGTTCATTTTTAATTAACAAATGGATGTTAAAACCAAAATGTAGGCATTTTAATACACATTTCAGAATTTTTTTAATTTTTTAAAATTTTTACTACTTATACTACCCGTATTTCTCTGAAGATAAGAGCAAGCTGGAAAATAATCACCTTTGAAAACTAGAGATTAAATGTGCCTGCCCCACTCAGCATCTCCTTGCCTCACCTGCCTTACAGAGTAGGTACCAAGCAACAGAGAACAGCGAGGGCAAGTAAGGCAAGGACAGATGGACTGAGCCTGGCATGTTTGATCTCTAGTTTTCAAGACTGATTATTTTCCACATAGGTCCTAATTTGGGGGGAAAAAAAAGTGTGTTTTGTGAGGAAAATGTAAATGCATATATAAAATGCCAACCAATAAAAACTATGAGTACAAATACATGAAACAAAAAATACTTGCAACTTTATGCAATAATGAGCAATACACTTGCTGTATAATTCTTAACTGACATACACATAGTGATTTTAAATACATTTGACATTGTCAGTATTTCCTTGGACCTGCTACAACCATTTACTGGCAATTCAAAAGAGTATATGATATATAATCAATACCCAAATTATTTACTTTTCAAATGAAAAGTACAAAAATAAATCAATTACAAATGTAATATAAAGGACTATATATATTGTTGAATTATTTATTTGTGAAAATCAATTGATGCTACTAATATTTTGACCTACTTCTACTCCTTATCGTTTTCATAGATAAAATAATTTAGCTATTAAAATGATTAACTTACAGGATTTTATTTTTAAAAGCTATTCAGAGGGTCTTTTGTATGTGGAGCAGTCATACTAGAAAGTTGATACTAAAACTGTTTAATTATAACCATATTGTCAGTATATTCATTAAGCATATACAAAATACATATGACTAAAGATTATAAAACATAAAGAATAAGAAACAACATAGAGCACAGTATTTTTATGTGAAGTAAACTATTAATGTTCAAGGAGAGTCATACAAAAGACACATCAGATTTGGGGACATCAGCCTCTGCGTCTTCAGAGTTGCTTCAGAGCAGTTTGCTCTTATACTTGCCGCTGTGAGTCTAGGCATGGCGACAATGGTCGGCCTGCTTTTTCATACTCCATAAATTATCCTTCATCAAAGTAATACACAAGTATACAACTCATAAACACTCACATGGAAACCTACTGAGAGAGACTATGAATGGCCTTTGAGCAGACATTAAAATATAAAATTACATGCCAGGCTGGAAAACAGAAGTTTCTTACGTTCTTGAAGTGTCTATTTAATGTGATATAGAATAAGGTAAACTGGACACAATTTAATCAAAATAAGGTTGCCAAATAGCATCAGAACCTCTTTGTGCTTAAACCACTGTTACCATGGAAATTAAATGTGTAGCACTTGATTGGTCATGGAGAGGCCAAACCTGAAAGCTCACTCCTACAGATGCTATTTTGATTTCTTTAAATAACAGAACTTCAAATCACAGCAATCCTAAGAAGCTATTGAGCACAACATGCTTTCATTAGGATCCTAACTACATGTATACACATTTAGAATATTGACATTTTTCTACAAGCTGTATCTGCCATAGCTATAACTCGTGGTGTTGCATAAGTGGTCACCTTGTACTTCGTTACACAAAATCTAAAGCGATATTGTTATTACACTACAGTTGGCTGAGAGTTTTCTGATGTTTTCAGTATTAATAATGGACAAAAGCAAAGCTGCACTGCCACAGGGCAGTTACAAACAACAGACACAGCCTGCGCCCGCTTCCCAGCCGTGGACGCCATCCGCATCTGCTGAGAGTTATTAGACTGCCCTGCAGTTGCCACTGCCATGCTTGGCCTGAATGACATTTCTGGACCAGAGAAAACGCATTTTAGGAAAATTAGAGTTGCAGTTTCTTTTTGCTGCTTCACATAAAAAATAAAAATAATCCAAAGCAACATTTATTAGATTTGTTTTAGAAGTGAAAGCAAACTGAAGAAGTAAAGCATGAGAGAGTGATTTTATTTTCCTTTTTTGCTTGTTCTGTGAATTGCATTCTCATTTCTCTTATTCTCTGAATCTACTTAAAATGACCACATACTTTAAAACACAATGGTAGAAAAATATTCCTAAAGCCACGCTCAGAATAGAAACACTACTTTCTTTGAAAATCTTGTAAATCATCATATAAAATTGATAGTATTTTATAATCACTTTAAATAATAGTGTCATCTGTTATTCTATTTAATTGGAAAAACAAAACTAGAATGCCTGGATTTAGTATAAAAAAGTCATTGAGGGAGAGTTTCTGCCCATATTGCCTCTCCCTTGGAGACAGTGCTCTCTAATTGCGAAAGAACATGCGTGGGCTGCTCCCTATGGTTTTTGCCACTCCCTTCCCAAATTCTTTCCGTACCTTCAAATCCAACTACTTCCACTTACTCCTCTACCTTGAAGAACCCTCTGTCTTCCTTGACTGAAAAACCAAGTAATTGAAATGAACATGCCATAGATGGTACACAGTCTAACCTGTAATTGAGCAAATCCCACTGAGATCACAAACAAACTGTCTCTAAGATCAGAGACCAAAGAGTTACCCTGAACGGCGTCACTCCCTTCATCCATCCTTACTGTATGACTTAGTTTATCAGCATGTTCCTAAATCCAGACAACGTGCCTGTTGGTATTCTCTGGAGCCTCAGTCAAACAGTTAACTATGAGCTAATGGTTTCCCTGATATAAAAACGTATGCACTGAATTATCCATTTTGCTTTTTTTTTTTGACAGAATAAGTAAAAATATCCATGCGAAGTGTCAAGTAAAGCCCCTATTACCACCTCAGAGGATGAGGCCAGTGAAATCAGGGGTGCTCCTAGTCCACAATCTGTCACTGACAAAATGCCAGCTACAGTCTTTCCACAAGTCGTTAGGCCGTATTAGCATACTAAAGCAAGACACCTGGTTAGAAATAAGCTGCTTCTGTGTGTGCTTAACATTTAATAAAATTATTTCATTATTATTTTTTCACTATCCTCCATTTAATTGTCAGTACAATGTATTAAAATATTTTCAAAGTGACTTCTGTTTTATCTCAAAACAATAGTTTGCTATCGAAATATTGTATTACTCTCTGAACATGCATATTTAATAGGATAATTCTGAAATATTTATTAAGACATTTCTTATTGCTTAGGATTAAAAACTTAAAAACTTTTATTATAGCCTTTGAAGTTTCAGAATTATTAAATATTTTTGAATTCCTTAAGCATATCAATAGCTTCTGACTTCAGTTATCTTTTTTTTTAATAGAACAACTAATGCCTGTGAGCATAACTAGCTGAGCTTTCTAACTGAGACTGTCATATTCTTCCATTTGTCACCCAATTAAACAAGTGCCCAAGAGAACTGATAAGCACAGCGCAATAAAACTCAACAGACTTGAGGATAATTAGAAAGACAGAAGTGGATTTCTTGTTTCAACTGCCCAATATAGAAACAATTTTGTCCATTTTTTTCTGAAAAATAAATTGGCTTTGTTCAAAAAAATGTTAGAAGAAATCTACACTTTAGCAATTGATTATCATTAAAAGTCAGCACAGAAATGATTTCTTAAAAAAAACCCTAAGTTATGTAGGAGAAAGAAGAATGTTATAGTCTGTGGAAATTGCATGTGTATTATTAAAATTCTAAAAGCTATAGGGAAAAAGACAAAGAACCAACCACATGGTTCTGTAATATAACAATCATATTATTCAGTGCTGTACCTATCTCTGTATTTTTAGTTGAACATAGCCTAAAGCTTTTAATTAAAACTTATTTAATGGAATCATATCAAATGTGGAAAATACATATTTAGTCATGTCTAATTTATGTATTTGTGTATTTCCTGGAATAAATAAAGAAAAGACAGTAAGTCCAATGTGAAATCTAATGGCAAATCTTGTCTTCCTGTCTTCTTATTATTTCTCCTCATATCTTCATCTGTTTTATATTATCTCCTTTTGCCTACCTAGCTCCTGTAGAGTGTGAAGACCCAAAGAAAGCCCCATGACACTTCTGGGATTTCATAAGGCTTTATTGGCACCACGGATTCTCAGACTGTAATCCAAAAATGTGAAATCTCTGGAGTCTGTAGAGCTGTACAGCCCCAGATCTTGAACTTTGAATCTCTAGAAATAGTCGTACAACCAGCACTATTTCATCATACTGAACATTTAACTCCATCAAGCTAGAGAAAGAGAAATCATAAAGAACAAAATGATTCTTCAGCAGGTATTTAATTTTAATTGATGTGTTTTGCCTTTTGCTATAAATGACTACAAAATTCATAAGCAGCCAAAGTATGTGTGTATGACACTTGTAAGGACCCTCTGGATGACATACAGAGTGTTTGGTTATTTCTCATGTCCTAAAAGATGCCTAAAGAAATGTAGGCGCTACTAGTATTTCTATAGTATTATGCTGGAAGGTCATTTAAATTGATACACCTATGTTTGCACCTTCTTCTGCCTTGCCAAAAATTTAATTGCATGTATTACTGTAACTATTTTATTTACTTATTTAACTTCACAGGTAAAACTATACGCATTTACCATATATGACAGGTTGTTTTAAAATATAACAGTTGTGTCTCCAGCTAGCAGCCTTACATCACTCTCCAAAAGCTGATTTCTAATCTACCACCAGGGAGGAAGCCAGAGAAGCTGTACAGGTAGATTTGCTCCTAAGTAGTTTCCAAGTGAAGACTAAAGGCCCCTTGCACAATCAAATGACTTGCTCTTCTGGAATGGGAATAACAAAATCTCTCTAGATTAATCAAGCATCTTTAAATTTTCTGATGTACTACATATATATGTGTGTATATATGTATATATATACACATCTATTTTTTTTAAACTAGTGAATATGACATTCAGGTACTTATACGTAATACATTTCAAATTTAAAATATCCATATTATCCTTCCTATTATTGTTAATCATAAATTTTCAAGCCTAGAAGATGAAGCAGTTAAATTATCAGAAAGAGAATGGTTTGCCATTTAATAGCAGTAAAAGGAGAACAGCGGAATTATCAAGTCCTTGAGCCCCAGGTGTAAAAGGTAAAAATACTTGCACTACTTAGGGAGATGTATATGGATGAAAGATTAAACAGTAAATTCTATACAAATGTAGGTTTTTGTTTCAGAAAACAGGAAACAAAGATTCAAAGGGTTTACAATTGTAGTTTGGCAATTGACAAGAATCTGGTCACAGTGTGACAAGATTTCTAACTATCAGAATTTTTGTGCACTGTACATGATAACACAGAAAAACTGTACATGAGAAAATGCATTGGAGAGACATTCGTACTTAATATATAATGTATTAGAAGAAAGAGATACTTATTTTCTAAGAAGGAAATCTAATAAATAACATTTTCGAAGAAAGATATATTCAAGTACTTAATATAAAAGATTTTCTAAGAAAAACATACTAAAGAGTTATTACATGTTGATATATAGTATGTTTCTTATAAGTATACATATGCACAGATACTATATATGTAATATATATGAACACATCTGTAATATATATACACGTGTGCAATGTCTGCATGTAAACATATATACATGTAATTACATATAATTATGCAGCACTGTAAAATATGAGTACACTGATAGTAGTTTTAAAGAAAATCATACATTTTTTAATTTTAAAAATTAAAAAATAAAAATAGTTATATAAAATATCTACTTTTTATTTACAGTTAGATAATAGAGTGTCAGGAAATAGATCTTTCTCAAATGGGAGGGAGATGAAGGGATGGAAGGAGGAGGGATAGAGGTGAGGGAAAGGGGATGAAATAGAGAATTAAAATGTTGTAAAAATATACCAACTCCACAAAAGGAATGTCAACATTGTGTACTGCAAACATGTATTAAAAGATAAAAAGACAAGAAAATGACAAGAAAAAGACAAGAAAATAATTTCTTAAGGTACATTTTAAATATCTAGCAATATAGATATAAGGATACCGAAGTTATTTTAAAGTTGACATCTTTCTAATTGTGTAGAACTAAATGGACTAATATCTGGTCCCATGTATTATGCAAAATAATTCTTTATCATGTTTTGTACACAGCAATACTTCTTCAAATTTAGAATCCATACCAAGAAACCTAGATTTTGTTTCTAAAGTCAATTTTTTCCCTTTCCTGGAAGAAATCACTCAAAATCAATTGAACTTAACTTTGGCACATACAAAAGGAAATAATTTAAGGAAACAATTATTAAATTTGTTTAGCATACACTTGTGTACATCATATTGTATTATCACACATACGAGAACATATAATTTTATGTGTGAATTCAAAATATATATGTACATAAATATTGAAAACAAAACAATAGAGCAGTCATTGCTAAAATAGCTTGAAGATGACTCTGCATTACTGTTTTATTCCACTGATTTCACTCATGTGATTACTCAGATCGTGAGAGTTCCTACTCATTGTCTTTGCTGACATATTGAATCTATTACGAGATTCCTTTGCTCCCTTTCCTGCTCCCTTTTGTTTTCTGTTTTCTTCTATCTCTTCTAATGACAGTTTTTCTGTTTTTTTTTTTTTTTTTTTGAGACAGTGGTGTGCTAAGCCACTAAATTGTGCAGAAATGTGACCCTTGTATTTCAGCTTCCCAGAATGCTGGGATTATGGATTACAGGTGTCCCCACAATGGACTATGACAGTCATTTTTAAAACTCACACAGCTCCTTTACCATAGAGCACAAATAGAAATTTATTATAAGTATCTATTTTGGAGAGATTGACACATACATGGTATTAACATTATATTTATAAACATTAATGTCTTTTAGTTCAGTTTGCTTCAGGAGTCATTTCAAATAGCTATTGTTGGACAGGCTCTTGTTTTCTGTATATTTCTTTCCATCTAACCACTTTACTAAATTTCTATGTATTCCATTATTTTTAACCTTATATCTCCATGGTTTCACTAACAAAAATTAAGAATATGTGTCCTGTGAGGATTCTGAGTTAATTACATTCGTTTTACTCTTTCATTATTTAGGTGCTGATTTTCCAACCTTGGGTATACATTTGAATTACCTGGGATGCTTTAGAAAAACACTACCCTTAAAACTTTTGGTTTTGCTTTTTTTTTTTTTTTTTGGTATGGCTAACCTGGCTTCAAAATTCCTTTCTGTTCAAATTGGATTCATAGAAGGATTTGTTCAACATTTAATCCATCATTTTTAGTTATTTTTCCAAGGGCAATAACAATTACCTCTGGCTTTATGAGAAAGCTGCATTGTTCATCACACTGCATTAATTTACTCTTCTCTTTTACGGTCTCTATTTATTTCTTTTAATGGGAAAATTCAAGTTATTTACATTTCAGCTTACATTGATATGCTTGATTTATAATCTTTTTTAGTTTTTAGTTAGGGTTGTTTATTTTCCTTTGTGCTCTCTCTCTCTCTTTCACTCTCTCCTGCCTGTCTCTATCTGTCTGTCTCTCTCCTCATTTTATTGACCCAGTTAAATTGCTATTTATTTTTTTCCTCTTATAATTTAAGATATTCTATTTTGCATCTACCTCTCACTAACATTCAACTCTCCTTTTCCAATGACAATAATTTGAACTTCCTTCTCTGCTATAACATTGGATTTCACCAAAAAACTCGATTCCACACTGAGCCCCCATCAATTAAGCTGCCATCTTTAAATATTTTTATTCTCCTACTCTCCATTCTCTACACTTTCCATCCCAAGATTATTTTGAGAACCTTCTGTTTCGTTTCTCTCCCCACTTCAAACAAAAGATATTCATATCTTTATTTTCTCCTGAGTTTTGTAGTTCTAAACTACAGTAAGAATTTTCTTTGCATGAGCTTTCATTTTTAAAAACTTTTATTCAGAATTTAAACTGTATGATTGCATCCAATTTATCAGTTTATATTTATATTGAATTCTGTGATATAAATTCACATACTAATATATATGCATCTAGGTATTCATTGCTCCCACTACTTTTTTGTTTGTTTTGTTTTTATTTTTATGAGTACATGCTTGCGGTACATAATGATTACATCCATTATGGGGAGTCAGCACATGTACATAAAACATCTTGATTCTTTTATGTCCCTTCCTCCCTCCCCCTCCTTGCAGGTCTCTTTTAGTTCTTCATCTTTCTCATTCTGTAATTTCTGACTTTAGCATTCATTAATTTTTTAGAAACTTTTAAAAATATACAGCCATCAGATGGAGTGAATGAATGATAATCTTGATTTTTGCATATTTATAGAACTTTGGAACTTCTCTGCAAGACTATTTGGGTAATTTACTGGTAGTAACCCTGAGAGTAGTGTAATACTACTAGAAAAAAAGACTGGGCCACATAGTTGTAGGCCCAAATTGAACAGCCAATTAGTTCTCCATTTAGGGAGAGGAAGAGAGAGACTGATAGGAGCTTTCCAAGTGCTGGGCGGGAAAACTCTACCCAGTCATTCAACTACTCTTTAGCACTTGCAGATCAGGGAAACAAAGTAGGAATTTGTGTGTGCTACATTCTCACTAGTACTGATTTCTTTTACCTCATTAATATCAAGACTTCAAGTTTGCAGTCATCTCAGATGAAAGAAAATGCTTCAAAGAGTTATCATTACTTAGCACTATTCAGGAATTATTTTTCTGCGGTCACCTAAGCTCCCTTTATGTTTCTGAGTTATAATGTTGGTAGAGTCTTCACTTTATCTACAAAGTTATTAACATGTCAAAAGATGGCTACAGACCCCCATTTGTTTTCTTGTTTTCTTCATGTATTTTTGTAACTACTGCAAAAAAGTTTTGCACTGAGTTAGCTTGTGCTAAAAAGTGCTTGGTTTTGAGTCATTGTTCATGGTTTCTCGAGGCGGGATCAGCCTCTGGGTGGTGGACTCTGAAACCTGCACTTGCCAGGATCTGAGCTACAGAGATGGGGCAGTTTGTCCTATGGTGATGCCAGAGCACAAGAAAAGAAATTCAACTTCAGAAGTACATTTCAAGCTTTGTGACAAACTAACGTTCCACTGACCAAAGTCACATGGCCAAGGCCAACATTTAAGGGGAAAAAAATGTACCCAGGTGTCATCTGATAAATTACAAACCCACTTGGCAAAGAGTGAGCCAAAGGTATAGGTGGAGACTTGAGGGGAATTGACTCAACTGACTGTGTTACAAACTCTATAAACACTGTGTCATAAGGCAGCACAGCATTTTAGACAGGCTGAGTTTCTTCATACTTCTCCACCTCCTTCTATATGCCGTGCTCTCTCACATTGCAAAGTTTTGTGTTGTCTAGTTTTCTCATCCTGTGCTGTTATCTGGACACATGTGCTTCAAGTTCCAGCTGAGATGTTTCTGAGAACACTCACCAACTCCATTCAGGAAAGAATCAATCAGGGATGAGGCAGTAAGTCTTTGTTTAGATATCTAACTCAAGTGTTAAACACCTCGAGAGCAAAAACGTGTCACCTTCATTTACGTGTGGCTACAGCTAGCAGTGTTGCACAGATTGTAAGCACTAAATTAACATCCACCCCAAACACAGGGTATTTTGTAGATTTCCAGTCAACCTTTTACTGACATAAGAATCTGAACACAATTATTTCTCAAAATAAAGGACCATGTATTATATGTAATTTTGCTCTTTAAACTAATATTATTAATTTAACTAATTAAATGTTTCCCCTAATATTATTAACATACAGTTTTAAGTATAGCTGCAAATTTAAAATCTAAAAACTGGCTACTTTATAATGAGCACCAAGAAAAGTAAAATGTCTGTAAGTAATACTTCTATGCATTAAGTACCAAAAAGGAAAGACTGTACAATATCCATCGGCACTATAGAATGTAACTTTTTCTAGGTGTGATTCTATTTTGGAGGCGATTTTCAAAGGTGAATTTCTTTGAGAGTTTGAGCGAAATTGCTTTAGACATTTTTAAATTACAAAAAGGTGAGATTCTATTTTTCATACATCTAACTAAAATAGGCTCCAACCTTTTCTACTGATGTTAAGTCACAAGTACTGTGTGTTTTAAGGTAACCAAATTATTATATTTCTCACAGAAACCTTTAAATTGAAAAGGAAATACTTTTTTAAAATAAGAACATTTTCCATTTTGGTCCAAAAATTGTTAATAGATGACTGTAGTTTAGAAGTAGAGAAAGTACAATTAAGATCAACAAGCAGAAATGTTAGGAAAGTAACGCAGCTTAAAATACATTTTAAAAAGAAAAAGTAATTTAACTCCAAACTTTTATAATTTTACGAGAAGGAAAAGGTGGTAATCTGAAATATAAATTCCATGCCTGGAACATCCTTCAGCAAGTTTCAACCACTTAAATGTGGAGGCGCTTTTGAGTAGCATAATGGGCAAAATATCCTTTATCCCGTGGTGTACGGCAAATTTGCTCCTATATATCATATCACAAATTATTTTTTAAATCTAGTTAAGTCTTCTTTTCAATCTTGCAAAATTGTTCAAAGTTTAAAATGAGAGAACTGAGGTCAGGGATTTAGCTCATATAGTAGAATGCCTGCCTAGCAAGTGCAAGGCCCTGAGTTTGATCCCAAGCACCCAAAAAATAAATAAAATAAAATGAGAGAATTACATATCAAATGTTTAGAACGTTAAAAGCAAAATGCAAATATCTTTATTCATTTCACATTTGTGTCAATGGTATGTCATACTTTTATTTTTAAACTTATTTATACTCCAACTTACTGAGATGGTTTTGGATCTTTATTCACTTCTCTTTCAGTTTCCTCCAATTTGATCAGCCCTGCTTTATATCACTACTCTAGTCAGTGATGAAATGGTGAAATCAGAAAGGGACAGGGACAATGGATTATTCAATTCTAGAGAATATGATCTGTGTGGCCTTAGACATAATAGGAAATACAAACCCTTCTCATAGTGTGCAGCATTATAGTATGGCTCAAGAAAGTATTACAGAGATTCACCTTGGGATGGTATGCATACTGCATCTGAAAGATAATAAATGAAGTCAAAACATATAGCTAAAAAAAAATCTTTACCATGCTAAGTGCTTGAACTAATTTCTTTTCAGGAATGGAGAGAAAGTAGTGGAAATCTACAAAACACATTGACAGATTAGGTATGTAGAATAAAAAGAAAGAATGACAGAAAATGGTTACTTGTAGTTAATCAGAACTTTACATAAATGTGATAAATTGGGTGAAATATTTTCTCTTATTGGTAATAAGAGAGAATTTGAGGTTAGAAACAGAAGTACCGATTAGAAAGTTGTCAACTGAGAGTTTATTGTTGATAAACTCCAGAAGACAAAATATATGCTTTTCTTTGATATATTAAGTATATGCCAATAGTTCTTTAAGATAAAAATTATCTTAAACAATTATTTATTGCTACTTGAGAACACATTCTCTGACTGTAGCCTGTGAGAACCCTCTTCTTTTGGAAATATATTTGTAGGTCCTTGCTTCGATTCTTGTTTCTTATCTTCACATTAACTTCTTAGCTATTGTCATTTTCTACTAATGTCACTTATTATCTGATTTACTCTCTCTTATTTTTTTTTTATTCTCCAGCTTCTGCAAGTGTTTTGTCTATATTCCTGAAATCGTCACTGACAGGTTTATCCCTATTACCACAGTTCGTTCTTCTTCTTAAACTGCATAAATGGACTTCAGTAGTGGAAAAATATCTTCTCATGCTCCTTCTGTAAACCACCCTATGAGACACTCCCTCCGAGAAAAATATAAATCTTCCCCCACTGGAGGATCACAAGTAGGATAATAAAAGACAACCAAACAGTACATAGGTAATAAAAGGCTACACTGCCTGCAATTTAGAAATAATAATAATAATTTTAAAACAGTTTGCTGTCAATCACGACCATATATTGGCAATTCTAAACCAAGCCAGTTACAATAATCCTCTCCTGCATGGTGTTTATTAACTATAAATTCTAAACAACTGCTTGCCCTTAGGGCAGATTTTCCTTTCTGTCACACCCTCACTAGGCTGCTGTCCTTCTGACCTCAAGGATGACAACTGACTGGTTTTGACCACAAGTGTATGAACTGAAATAACAAATGCCACTTCTAAACATAAGTTTTCATACCCACCACCTGTCTGCAACTTTTTCATTTTCCTCTTTCCTGCTAAGGATCCAAGGAAGAATTCTAGTCCTTTATCTGGCTCTTAGAGTAAAAATACATAGCCTACAAAAATAAATCAACCTGCAGCAGATATGCAATATAAATGGAAAATAAACCTGTGTGTTTTAAACCACTGAAATAGTGGTATTTTTTAATGCTAGCACAACTAATACAACTACTGTGACAAATGTTCTGATTGGTACTACAAGGCCCATCTTACATCCGGTTGAACTGAAGGTAAACTCCACATGAACCATTCATTCCCTCAAGCCATACCTTATACCATACACTTTTCTATAAACATACAATATTTAAGTCAATAAAAGATTTGTTTTGAACATGCGCTTCCTTTTTCTTATTTCCTTTAGATAAGAAAAAAAGTGCTTTGTGAAAAAGATAAAGGAGTATTCAAGAACACTCAGACTTTATAATCCTAATATACACAATTTATGACAACAATCCAGGCAAAAATTGAAGCTGACCACTCAAAAAGAAAATTGTCAACATTTTGGATAACTGAAATATTTTTATTCCCTGAAATTTGGGGAGCAGATTTTAGAATGTTCCACAAATTGCTTTTTCTACTATGGGTGAGGAAATAGAATAGTGCTGATTCTGTGTGAGATTCAATACATATTTATAACTTCCAATAAAAGATTATTCAATTGTTCTTACAGTTCTTACAGTAATCTGCCCTTGATTTGGTTCCTTCTTTAATAAGAATCTTCTTGTGAAGTTAAGAAAATTTTTGCCTATTTCTTATTTCTCTCTAACAAAAATAAAAATTGTTGGCGATTGTTCTTGAGTCCTATCTGCCTGAAATTTGGCTTATAATCATTAGCATAATTAATAAAGTTAACATTTTCTAGAACATTTAATATGTGCCTGGTGATTTTAAACAGCGCTATTATTACCTCCTTTTAAAAGATGATAAACCAACACCTAGAGAAGATAGTCAATAGAGCAAGATCACACAATTAATAAGTGTAACGGGGCACCGACCGAGGGGCATGCAGTTTGGAATCGGAGCTCTTCCTTGCCCCACTCTCCCGCCTCTAACATTATGCAATGTGGTGAGACGACGTATGTACGAATGTGTAACAACAAAGGAAATAAGGAGATATTTCTCTCCCAGGTACTAAACTTTATTCCCAGGAATTAAATAGAAGAAATTGAGTAAAACATCTACCACCTGACAATATCTACATATCATCTCCTGACAGATAATCGAGTCAATATCATAACAGTATGAAAGAGATAGAATACAAAATTATTATTATTTCTCTGTCACTTAATATGCTACTTAACACATTTTTTTTACAAAAGCGTAAAAACTGATAGCTTGCAAGCCATGCATATTCATTCCAAGTAACAGATTCTGACATTACTTCCCAGAGCTGTTATCGAACGTAAGCAAACCAATTCAACTTTTCTTGTATTCACATAGTGCTGAATAATAAAAAGATAATTTTGATAGAATTGAATGTTTATTAATTCAATAAATGAGATAACACTTGTCTCTCTGTAGAAGGGTTGTCAAATATTCTCTAAAATGATTTCACAGGCACTTTGTGCACAGTTTAGGAAGACAATTTTCCCTTGTAAGCATGTTTACAACTGAAGCTGATATTGTACAAGTTCAACAAAATACATTCAACATATAGTAGGTGTCACCACGTATAGCTGTACATGGTCCACACTTGGTGCCGCAGGTATTTCTCAGACAAAGGAGCTGCTGCCAAAGTGCTCTGCATCAGCAAGGATTCTTTAGTTTAGCTGGCTTGTTTGTTACACTTTGAAGAACATGAAAGACAATATCCAGAACTATTATAACACAGCATGTGTGTATTATTAATGAAAACAAGCTATTTCCAAAAGACAGTGTTGAGTCTCCTTCCTGTTTAATGGAAGAGCTATTACTCTGCTACACTGAGGCAGGAGAAATTTGAAGACTTAGAAAGATAAAAGCCTGCTGTGGATCCCTGTGAAGTTGTGCATATCTGTTTCAGCATCCATGCAACATTTGTAACCACTTACCTCACTTTAGCAATTTGAATCTCTGTGGTTTCTGCCTTTTCTCACTGCTACAACATCAATTCTACTCATGCTGAGTTAGGTTCGTTTAACTTCCTTAGCATTTACAGAGCTATCTAATACTGAGCTCTGAGTGGAGAGATCAAAAGAAAATATGCAACTTCTTGGAATAAAATAAGTGCTTGATAACAATATTTTGTACACAAGTTACTAAGACTGGTGCTCTTACACACCAAATATCGCTGTAAGAGCTTTTCAAATATTAACTCATCTATTCCCTCAGCAAAACTCCTTATTATGGAGGTGAGGATGAAGGCCGAGGAGAAGCTGAATGCTGCACTTGACTAATGACTGGCAGAGCTGGGATTTCACACAGGTGTTCTGGCTCTAGAATTTATGTGCTTAAATAGTTACAGAAGTGAATGAGAGACTTAACGAGTGAATATGCACATTTTAAAATAAAGAAACAACTGAATAGAGAGAATTTTGATAAATGGTTAAAAGGTAATCAATTTGAGATCTTGTAAGAGGAAAGACCAAAAGGAAAGAATATAAGCAGCAAAACTGGTTCTTTCAGCCAAGAAATTACTAATGAAAATTTTGGTGAATCATGAAAGAGAAAAAAAGAAGCAGCAGACAAACCACAACAACAGCAAAAAAAAGAGTCATCCATGAAGATTCATGCATATGTGTGAATTCAATATTCTTTTTTTAAGACGTGCGAGAATGTGTACATTCTTGCCTTGAATTGGGCTTGCTAAAAGCAAAAAAAAAGGTCAGTGATCAATAAATTAAAATCTTCCATACATGTTCCACATTTATTTCATGCCCCCCCAAACTAAGATTTCATCATAATCTTATTTTGTTTGTGTTATCTTTTCTTACATTACTATAACGAGATATATAACTCTGCTGGAAAAAAAAAAAAGTTGTACTATAATTTAGGAAAACAAGTCCATGTGTGTTTTCTGATTTTTCTTACATTATCAATGAAATTCAAATTTCAACTAGCATATTGTGTATATTGCCATTTGTATTTCGGTGCCTAAAAACATTCTATTTACTCACAATGGAGATATTTAGTAAACCCATCATGAAAGTCTTCTTTGGTTTTTTTTTTTAATAAATTTTTTTAAAGGGTGGTTTTTTTTTAATCTTTTCTTTTATTCCTTATTTTGTTTCCTTCGTTCTCAAATTTTATTTTGCCAGTGTCTCTACAAATTTTCTAGATATTGCCTTTGCCAATAGGGCACTCTTTTTCTAGTATTTAGGTAAATGTTTTCATAACTGGGGCACTTCAAGATTACTGAAGATACTTGAAATTCTAAAGATAATGATTTCCCTACGCCAATCATTAGCAATGATTTTTTGATTTCCCAGTCTGCCACTGAGCAGAATACTCCTTTGTGTGAAATACAAGCACCATCATTATGAAGGCGATGAGTGTCATCAGAGTTCTTTGTGGCTCATTCACAGTCCTGGCAGATTTGTTTTGTATTGGGCTTTTAGGAAATCTCTTTTACAGGATGTTGCATGAACACTGTTGGCTTTGAAAACATGGTCCTGCAACAGGAGATCATTTATTAAATTTGAAAACCTATTTATTTTCACAATGTATGTTTTAAATTCTTTCCCCTCTAAACCAATGAGAGTTCAAAAGTGATAAAATCTTAAAATGTGTTCATGAGTGGGTAAGAGGAATTCTTGAGTGTCTGGTTTGAAACACCAGAGTCCTTCCCCTTTCACCAGGCGCTAGACTTTTGAAGTGCTGGCATCTCTCAAAGCGAAGCTGGTCATTGTTCCCATTGTTCCCACGGAGAACAGAGTTCAGAGCCCTGGCGCAGGCATTTTTGCATGGAGGAAGAAACAAGCAGGCACGCGGATAGTGCCTAATCTTTTTCTAAAAGAACTAACTTTAACTGTAGAAGAACAGGAACCTTAAACTAAAGGCACTCTCGAGAATTTCAAAGCTTGTGATAAATGCATTTGGTGGAAATGTAATGGATTTTGTGAATAAACAAGCCAGAGGGTGGGCCAGCCAGGTTTCTGGAGAGCTGGGGAATCACACAGATGGCCTGGGTCCTAGGCGCAGAACAACACCTACCCTAGAAAATACGTCTTGAATTTGACTGGATTAGCTTATGGGGCAACATATGTTCCAGGCAGCTGTTGAAAACGGCCATCAACTACTAAGTGGAGTTTATCACCTGAGTATGGTCAGAAAAATAAAGGGGGGAGAAAGGGCTGTCAATACCACTGTTGTCTCAATGTGACTGTGGGCAGACACAACACTCCACCTTCCTAAAGATGAAGAGTTATCTCTGTCTGGGGGGAGGACAGACGCCACTGACTACCCAAGTCATAAACAATAAACAAGCAAATGATAATAATAAGCAAGCGGGGTGACGAAGTGGTAAATAGTATTCAAATTTGTAACATACATTACCTAAAGCATTCAGTTTCCAACAAAAGTTTCAGAAGCATGAAAAGAAATAAAAATTTAGGAACCATACACTAGAAAAGAAGCAACACAAATCACTTGATCAAGGAGATGCTGGTTCTAACTGAGAAGTGCTTCAAAGAAGTCGTTACAGATACCTTCACAGAACTAAAAGAAAACAAGTAAAGAAGTAAAGGAATAGATGATGACAACTGCACACCAAATATAGACAAAGAGTTGGAAATGATAAAACTAAGTGGAAACTCAGAAGTGAAAAAAATACAACTGAATTGTTTTGATAATTGCTAAAGAGTCTCAGTAGTTAATTTAAACTGGCAGAAGGGGAAAATAGTGAACTAAAGACACATCAATACATATGAGGCAGAGCAAAGAACAAAGAGAAAAATAAGAAAAATGAACAGAGACTAGTGAAATATGAGATGCAATCAAGTGTAACAAATTATGTATGTTGGAAGTAATAGAAAATGAGCAGAAGCGAGAAAGGAGGAAAAAGAAGACATTATGACCAAAACCTCTCACATTTATCTTAACTTAGTAATCTATACATCCAGAAAGTTCAATGACCACCATGTAAGATAAACATAAAGAGAACTACAAAAGACATATTACAGTAAAAATGCAAAGTAAAAGAGAAGGAGAAAACTGTAGTTGTAAAATTCTGTATTTAAGAAACAAAAGACTGGAGAAACAAAGAAAACCAAACCAAAGATAAGCAAGAGAAAAACAATAACAAATGTTGGAATGAGAATTAACAATACAGGGCTGGGGATTTAGCTCAGTGCGTAGAGTGTTTGCCTCGCAATCATGAGGCCCTGAGTTCGATTTCCGGTACCAAAAAAAAAAAAAAAAAAGAAAAGAAAATTAACAATACAGAGAATTATAAAGGCAGAGAATATCAATGAAATCAAATGCTAGTTCTTTGAAAAGATCAACAAATTAAAAAAAAAAGCTCAACTGAGCACAATAAAAAGGAAAACACTCACAAACAAAATTAGGCAATTAAGGAAAAAAAAACAAGGACATTCTACTGACATTACAAAAATTAGCAGATATTAAAGGAAAACTATGAAATTGCCTGCCAACAAAGTAGTAATTTAGAAGAAATTAAAAACTGCTTAGAAAGACACAAACCACTTAAACTGACTAAAGAAAAATAGACGATCTAAAGAGATTTACAGCAAGTGAAGTGTTTGTAGCAATAATCAAAAACTACCCACAAGTAAAAGCCCAGGCCTAGATGGCTTTCCCTCTGAATTTATCCAAACATGCCAAGAATAATTACCATCAATCCTTCACAAGATCTTTAACAAAATAGAAGTAGAAATAACACAATAATTTTCATGATGCCATTGTTAAACTGCCAACATTTTCACGATGCCAACATTAAAACTGGACAAAGGAGGGGCTGGGGATTTAGTTAGGGGCTGGGGATTTAGCTCAGTGATTAGAGTGCTTGTCTCGCAAGCACAAGGGCCTGAGTTCGATCCCCGGCACCACAAAAAAAAAAAAAAAAAAAAAAAAAAAAAAAAAAAAAAAAAAAAAAAAAAAAAAAAAAAAAAACAACTGGACAAAGGTAACACAGGAAAACTACAATCCAATATATTTTATGAGTGGGAGCACAAAAATCTTCAACAAAAATCTTTCAAGTAACATACAAAATAACTATACACTATGACCAAATGAGATTCATCCCAAGACTTCAAGATTGCTAAAGTACCTGAAAATTAATCTTTGTAGCACATTATATGAATATAATAAAAAATTAAAATCACATGTTCCTCTTAATGGACATGGAAAAGGCAATTGTAAATATCATCAATTTTTCACTATAAAAACTTCCCAAGAATGAATTTAAGGAAATTTCTTCCAATGTTAAAGGACATCTGTGAAAAACCCAGAAACAAAAAATAACATTTCCAGAATAGATGATTCTTTGCTAAGATCAGGAACAAAGCAAGGATTTTCACTTTCATGACCTGTATTGTGTCGGAGATTTCTGCCAAGGCAGTCAGACAAAGAAAAATAAACAAATAAAAAGCATATACAGTAAATTGGAGAGGGAGACATAAAATTATTTCCTATCTTTTTTCGATGACATAAGTTTATATATTTGGAGAAGAAAAGTTTGGAGAAAATCTCAAAGAATTCATGGAAAATAAATTGAACTAAAAAAATATAGAAAGTTTCAAGACACAAAATCAATACAAAAACTCATTTGTTGTTTTACACACTTGCTATGAACAATAAAAATGCATTGGAAAAACAATCCCATTTATAATAATATTGAAAGGAATAAAATTCTTAGCAAGAAATTTTAAAACATTGAAAAGTATTAACCATAGTTAAAGAAAATCATAAGAAATGAAAAAATGTACTATTTGCATGTGTGATGGTTGATTGATTGTGTCAACTTGTAAGAGAAGTTTAACTAAATTAGTTTAGCAATTCTATACCCCAGGGTGTAAAAGATCCACCCTAGGGTGGCCCATTCTGTAGATGGTATAAAGGGGAAATGAAGAGGGATCTAGGCCGGCCTGTTTCTTTGGATCGGTTTCGCTTCCCTTAGAGGAGCTCTAGACTTCCACTTGGATCCTTGGAACTCCAGACCTTCACTTGGATACTTCGGACCTCTAGACCTTTTCCTGAACCCTCCAGACCTTCGCCTGGATCCTTCAGGGCTCCAGACCTTCGTCTGGATCCTTCAGGCCTACAGACCTTCGGCTGGGCCCTCCGGATCTCCAGCTTGCAGACGGACCCTCTGCACACTTCCACGCCTGACTTGTAAGAAGCCCGAGGAAGCCAAATTGTAAGCTCTCAAATATTCATATATCTACCTATATCTACCATTGTATCTGTTTCTCTAGAGAATACTGACTAATACAGCATGTATTGGAAGATTTAACAGTTCAAACTTACCACAAAAATATATGTCTACATAGAAATCAAGAGAAATAAAAACATTTGCCCACACAGAAACTTTGCACACAAAAAAGTATTTATAGTAGCATTACCCATAATTGGCCCTTAATTGAAAAAAGAAGTCACCAACAGATGGACAAACGATGTGGTATACCTACACCATGACTATCAATCTGACATAAAATGCAAAAAATAAAATTAGTGATTTCTTTTACAACGTGGAATAACTTTGAAAATACTATGCAAATGAAAGATGGCAGCCACAAACTCCATGTATGAAAGTGCAGAATAAAGAAATCTATAGACTCAGAAATAGATTACTGTTTACTTAGGGCTGGGTATATTCTAGTAGATAAGGGAATTATTTGTAAGGTGATAAGTCTTCTAAAATTCACCATGGTAATGGTTGTCCATACAGAGCAGTACCTGGTTCATGAACTTAATTCATTCCATACTTCTGGAAGAGATGGTCACGGGCACATTCTTGCAGGAAAGATTGCTGTGGTCATGTTTGTCACCCGATGCAGAGTTCTCAAACAAAAACAAAATTTTGTCAAACACTTTTGTTTCCAAACCAAATTGTTTGCAAACAAAAGTGTTCGTGTACCACAGTACAAAAAAACCATTGAATTGGATGATTTAAATAAGTGAATTGTGAGGCATATAGATTATATGAAAATAAACCTGTTTTTAAAATGATCATTAAACGACAACTTTCACAAGATCATGACGTGATGTGTTGCAATGTACTTGCACATTTTCACTCCAAAAAAGATTAAATTTTTAAAAAGCTCAAAGAATACTTGTAACTTCTATTTCCTTAATATGACTATATTTGTAATATCATTCGCTTCCTACTTTATATATGTATGTGTATAAATCTTTTTCTGTCATCAAGAAAACATTTGAAGAGTTCTTCTTTTTTTTTTTTCCAGTGTGATGCTGAGGATTGAGCCCACAGTCCTGAGCATGCTAAACAAAGACTATACTCCCAGCTCCTTTGAAACATCCTTGTGAAAAACTATATAGTTTTGTTTATACTGTATTTTAAAGTATATTTTATTTTTGAGGAAAATATTCATATGTGCACATTGATTTTTCATTCAATATTCTTGGGCAGTTCGAACTTAGTAGATTAAGTAGGCTTTATTAGTTAAGGGGATATTCTAATCTAGGGATTTGAAAAGTATCATTTATCATTTTAAAATATCATTTATTAAGATTTTAGAGCTATCTTAATTAGTACAGTACTGTCTGCCAAAACATACAAAGTCACAAGCCAAAAGACACGCATGACTACAAACACACATGCGCACTCACTGTAGGGAGTAAGTGCATGGAAGTGAGTGTAGAAGGCACCCAAAGATACAATACGTATCATCGAAGTGGTTTATTGACCAACATAAGCAAGACTGGCGGACAGTTAGGATGCTTAGTAAAACAGACAGACACATTATGGCTTTATTAGTTGACATTCTCTTGCGGCATGCCTTTAGAAATTATAAATTTAATTTATATGTGGGGATAAATTAAGTTCAAAGGTTTATTGATCTGAAGTATGGCTTGTGAGTGTCATTGTTTCAGACTGTTGTTTCTAATAAAGCAAATCAGATTTCTAGTGCAGATACATGGTGTCTGACACAATGTTATTGAGTTTTACCCCCATCTTTAAATAAACGTTGAATGAAAAACAAATACTTGCATGAATTTAGTGAACTAATACAGATACGCATGTTGAAACAAAATGAACCTAAACAAAATGTTCTATTTTCCTATTTAAAAATAAGGTGATTGTGAACAGCATTTATTCTTATATTCAACATCTAATTGCTTTTCATGAGGAAATATTATACTAGACAATAAAATGTATTTATTCAGAGAGCACTACAAGAATAAAATCAAGTTAGGCATGATGGTGCAGGGCTGTAGTGCCAGCATTTGGAGGCTGCAGCAATAGGATCACCCCAAATTCGAAGTTGGCCTGGGCTACATAGTGAGTTCAAGTCCACCCTGACCTACATAGTGAGACCCTGGGTCAAAACACAAAAGGAACAAATGGAAAAAAAAAGAATAAAAATAGTGTTGCGATACAAAGAGAGTGAATGTTAGAAATGAGGCAGCACTAAACATTCAATCTAAAGAAGCTAGCTCTCCTGGGTACTCCCTCTTCCTTTTCCTAACCTTTTTTTGAGAGCAATTCTTCTGACACCATTCTGCTGCTTTCTCAGCCCAACTTCCTTCAACATGCAATGCCTTCCATCCAAAGCAAAGGATACCTCACAAATGATACTGAAGGAAGGGATTACGCATGCTCAGCTCTGCTCTTGGGAGGGTACACTCATACCCACTGCAGACTGTGAATACAGAAGCAGGCTCTGCACCAAGGGACAGTGTTAGGTGTTGCAGTTTAATTTGGGAAAGCTATTTTGGAAATGGTTGTGACTGCACTTCTACATGGTACCTCAGATGGGCTTATAGTTTTACTTCAGTCACTCTTAATTGGTTTTAACGTCTCTTCAGTTTTCAGAAGGTAATACAGTATTGGAGCCCATACCCTCGGATGGTAAAAATCTTTGGTTCTTAATGTTACCAGAAGTCTCTATGATCTAATACAGAAAAAACTAGTTAATGAAGCTCCATATAGGGTCTGTATGTAATTAGTATGGTGTAGAGGGTAATAGGAATGAGATATCTGAGGCTAAAAGAAAAGGCTTTCAATTTTCATTAGCATTGTAAATGAAATTGGAACAGACTATTGCTCTCATCCTAAGAACAGAAAGATACACACAGGTCAAAATTTTTTGTTCTTACTGTTTGCAATCTATAAATGATGCTGTAAGTGAACTAAAATATACAAAAAAAGATGCATACTTTCAGGGAGGTCATTTTCATGCTGGGTACAGCAAAAGGAGAGAAAGTTTAAAATGTATTTTTGGATTGATAGTTACAGATTAAAATATCAGGAATGCCCACAGTGAGTACACAGCCACCTTGTGAGTTGCAAACCAAGCCTGCGGTGAGTACATGTGTGCCTTTTGTACAAAGTAGCAAAGCTAAAATATTCTCTTAAGCACATGGAACTTCCCTAAATACAAGGCTGTATCACTCACTGGAACAAAATGTCTGCCACATGCAACATAAAGAGAAATCTATTTGGCACACGATTTCTGACGTTTCAGTCCAAGGTAGTCATTACCACGGGTGGGGGGGGTATGGACAAAGGGCCTGGAAGAGGGAAGGTACTCAATTACTCAATTTGTGGCAATCAGGAAGGAGAGAGAAGAAGGAGAGAAAGTAGGATCCAGGGGCAAAAATAAACCCTTCCATGTTAAGTCCTCAGTGATCCACCCATCCATCCAGGTCCCATTGCCTAGTGGCACATTTGGCTACTAACACATGATGGATTACTCAGCTGAAGCACAGCCCGCCAACCACATTCCAAAGGCTCACCTCTGAACACACGAGATGTCTGGGGGACATTTTAGATCTGAACCATAATATTCTGCCCTTAGCCTTCAAAAGACCTTGGTCTATTTCATTATTTAAAAATGTGCTTAGTCTATTTCCAAGAGTTGCCAAAGTCTTAACAATATTAGAAATGTTGAAAAGTCAAAATCTAAGGGATTTTCTGAGACTCAAGACAAAATTCTTATCCACACCTCCGTGAAAGTCAAAAAGACTTTAAGACAATACGGGCTAAACATTCCCATTCAAGAAGGTAGAAATAAAAGAATAAAAAAGAATTAGATCAAAGCCAGACTGAAAGCCAGAGGGGCAAACATAAAATCTCATAGTTCTGTTTACAGAACCCAGGACTGATTGTAGAGAGATGTGAACTCCAAAGGTTTTGGGCAGCCCTTCCCTTATAGCCTCTCTCTTGGGATGGTTCTTTTCTTCTGTAGAATTTCTCTGTAAACAGTTCATGTTTCTGTCATATTTAACTTTTTGGAGTCCTCACTATATCTTTAACTTTGGTCTCACAACTTTTTGCATTGCCCACTTTGGGGAATATTGTCTGGCTTCCCAAGTGTTCATCTGGGTGGAGGCCTCCATGACCCACAACTTCTGAATTCTGCCAAGTCTACAAGGCCACCACATGAATATCACCAAGGTCTGTTTCCAGCTCGAGTAGAAGCTGGGGACCCAAGGATCATGGCAGCAGAAGCCTCTGAATGCCTGAATGGGTCAACTCAGGAATGAAGTTTTCCATGTTATTTTCCCCTATAATTTTTGAATAAATCTCAGTCATGATGTGCAAAGCATTTGATATATTTTGAGTTCAATCTGTTTACATTTTTCTCAGAATCTTTGCATCTGCACTATTGAAGAAATTCATAGCTTTTTTTTTTTTTGTATGACCTTGTGTGCATTCAAAAAACAGTTTAAGCATCATTTTTCCTCCTTGAATGTTCTAGAGCAGTGTGTGTTAAGATTTTCATTATTTCATTGTTAAAGTATTTGTTAGAATTTAACAAGGAATCCACCCGGGCAAGTAGTTTTCTCTGAGGGACATATTTTCAACTGAACCTCAATTTGTCTAATAAGTCCAGAATAATTCTAATTATTAATTCTGAAATAAGCTTTAGAAATTTATGTTTTTTCTGGAATGTGCCCAATAATTTTTATATTAATGAATACAGATTTGTGCAAGGTATATTCTTTTTAATAGTCACATATTTGTGTGATTTATAATAGGTTACTGTCTCATTTCTGAGATTGGTAATTTATTCATTCTTTTGTTTTCTGGTAATTCTTGCTAAAATATTTATTTAACTTGCATAAAAATTTTAAAAGTGTTTGTTTCATTGCTTTTTCTTTTTATTTCTAATTTATTGATTTCCCTTTTGAATTTTTTTCTCCTCTGCTTGTTTTGGATTTGTCTCACTTTTTTCTTGTCTTTGTTTCATCAGTTTTTTTCTAATAAAAACATTGCTCCAAATATTCTTTCAAATAACAATAAAATAATGTTTGACAAATTTCAATATGCTGTATTTTCACCATTTCATGATTTCCCATACTCCTTTTAATGTATTGTTTGGCTGATGGGCATTTTAGAAATACATTAAAGTATTTAGTATTTAAATATATCTAGCATTCATATACATTTTGATGCTGTGAATAATACTGTTGTTTTCATCTATAATACCCTTGCTGGTTTTCTGTTTTGTCATGATTAAGAAAAAACTCAAAATCACCATTAAGAATTTCTGTTTTTCTACCTGTATGTTTTGTTTTTTATATATTTAAATTCTGCAATGAGGGATATTCATTTTTAAGACTATTATATTCTCTGGATTAATTGATTAATTTATTATTATGAAGTAAGTTTATCATAGTTATAGTCTTTTCTGATATCTTTCTCATATTAAAATGGCCACTCAAATTTGCATATTATATGTACTTCCTTCCTTATACTTTTAACCTACTTTCACATCTTGAACAATCTCCTTGTGGGTAAGTTAAATTTGAATCTTGTTTGGATCAGTGTAACAACCCGTGCCTTTTAACAGGGTTGAATGTGCACAGCTACCATCAGTTTCAAAACAAATGAGACTTTTGACCAAGACAAAAGCAATGGATTTCTATCAAAAATAACCTAAACTTGGAAATAAATCATTCTTAAATTGAGATTCAAGTGAAAATCAGCTCTGGTGGATACTGATTGGAGGAATTAGCTAAGCCAGCCTGAAATATTGACCCCTCAAAAAAATTATATGTAGATATAAATGATATAGATACAGATATAGATGGTGTTTATCATATATAGTTGTCATTTATATTTTTGTAATATATAATTGTTATATATATAAATATATATATATGATTATCAAATACAAGGTTTAATCCAATTTCTGCTGTTCTGTCCTTGGTTAGAAAGTAATATGTTTAGAGAATTTTAAATTGATTTAGAATTTTTAAAAACTTTTGATTTAATGTTATTTATTTTTCTCATTTTTACTCCAAGTATTTTTTAGAAATGCAAATATAATAATTAGCACCTAGTTATAACATGGAAAATATAATTAGATATAATGTATCGCATGAAAAATAAAGATATACTTTGACTTAGGATAATATAATATAGACATGTGCAGGAGAAGAAAAGAGGTTAATCTTGATGGCTTCAATGAACACAGTTTCTTTCCCAGGAAATAAAAATTTCAAGTAGGAGCAGAGCTGAAAATAAGAAGAATGTAGTAACACATACTGAGAAAACAAGCACAAATTTAACGTGTTTTTTTTTCTTGATTTGTGTACTTAGGATACAATCTAAAAAGTAATAACTATCATTTGATGACTTTTATGTATATAAGCAAATTAGACTAAAGACAAAAAAAAAATAGGTTCTGATTTTTCCCTCCAGAAAATAAGAACTATCTGTCAAAAGAAACAGGGTAAAATATAAGAAAACAAATATCTAAAATTTAAAGTGGAAAACTATGGTCAAATTGATGAAGATTCAGAATGTCAATTAATAAGAAAATTAAGCTACATAGGCAAAGCTGTTGGTCTTTAATTTACAAATATGTTAATGAACTACAGTTTACAGACAAATGCACATGATTTTTAATAGTTACGGATATTTTTACAGACTCAACTTGTGATTTATTTTAGGTTGTTTTAGTACATGTTTATAGTAAATGTTTGTATTCCTTATGGGGAGTTGGTACATGTACATAACACATCTTAATTCCTTTTTTCTTTGGTTTTTCCTTCCCCTCTATCTCCTCCTGCCCCTCTTTCCATCTCTTGATCCCCTTCTTCTTTGAGAATCTTTATGAATTTAATAATGATACATTATTCATATAAAACTGCAGTGAATTAATGTCCTGTTATCCCCAAAATTTTTGAAGTTGATTAATCTGTTTACATGAAAATCAGATAAACTTAGGATGAATTTGATTGAAATTTGTGAATTTGTTAAGTGTCATTTATTCTATCAAGTAATTACAAATTCAAATTTATATATAAGTTAAATTTTTCTTCTAAAATCCTAAGAGACTTTGACAATTTTAAAAAAAATCAATACATAATGAATGTTGAAAAGTACATTGAAAAGTGGGAACTCTCGCCCGCTGTTGGTGGGAATATAAAGTAATGTAAACATTATAGAAATAGGAAGTTTATAAAAAAAAAATAAAAGTAGAACTACCAGATGATCTGGTAAGGCCACTTCTAGGTATATAAATCAGAACTTTAAGGAGATACCTGCATTTTAATGTTCATTATAGCATTGCTTGCAATTTCTAAAACAGGGAAAAACATACCTGTCACAGTGATGGAAGATTAAATAAAGACATTGTGAGCTGTATTTACACACACACGTAAGAAAGGAAATACTGTTTGCCCTTGAGAAAAGAAAACTCTGTCTTTGTTACAACATGAGTAAAAGATGGTATGTGAAATAAGCCAGATTAGCTAGACACAGAAACAAAAATGCCATGTCATTTCACATAGATGTAGATAAAAGAAAAAGATGAATACGTAAAACCAAAGAACTGAAAATAGATCGGCAGTAAAGGGCGATGTACATTAAAAAGTATAAAAGTTGCAGTTATGTCATGAGTAAGTCTAGAGACCTAATGAAAAGCATGAAGACTGTGCTTGCGACATTCCGTCATATGCTGGAGATTTACAGTGAACGTAAATTTAGGGGCTGTCACCACATACTCAAAAAAAGAGTAATTGTGAGAAATGAGAGGATGGAATGTCAATTTGTTGGACTGTAATATCCATTTAATAATGCAGACATATTCAAAATATCACGTACATCTTATACAGTAACACAAAATAGAGAATTAAATGTGAATCCTCTCTAAAAATGCAAATGACATATGAAATAAAACTTGCATTTATTATGAAAGTCATACATGCAAATTTTCTTATCTAAGGCTTCTTAAGATTATTAAATTATATTGATTTTTATTCTTAAAGAACAAACAATTAATTTAAAAATGCTTCTTGGAAAATTACTATCAGGCTGAATTTCATAAATAAATTTTTCAATTTTAATACATAATCTAAAGTCATGAGGCTTTTTTTCAGTATTATCTGTAGCATTTGTAGTTAAACTATTGTAGTAAAACCACTAAAGAAAATTTGATGGGGCGTGTGTGTGTGTGTGTTTTTTTAAGCTGGAATATTAATCTCTATGTTAAATTTAACATATTTGCTTTGTCAACAATATATTTATTGGTAAGACCTTTCTAACCACAATAATTTATTTATTTATTTATTTATTTATTTTTGTGGTGCCGGGATCGAACTCAGGGCCTTGTGCTTGCAAGGCAAGCTCTCTAATCACTGAGCTAAATCCCCAGCCCTAACCACAATAATTTAAAAAGCTATCTCAAATTTTGTCCATCTTATAAGAATAGCATAAATATAATAAAAATATCAGAAATTATTTCAGGAAAATACTAATTATTATTTAAAAATTTAAATAGAATTTTGTGCGGGAATTGAATTTTACTCACTGTGTAATCTGTAATTTTTAATATTAAGGAAATCTGCTTTAAAGTCCACATGTCATAATCCAAGTCAGTTAATAGGTTGTTTTCCTCCAAATATATAATATAGTTTTGATTTTCTACTTAACTTCAATTATATAATATTAAACTTTATTAGCTTTTTCAAAGTAAACAAGATATGTTAGTGATTTGACTTAATCGAGTCAATTGAATTGAATCTTCTGAAAATAACAGCCAATTCTATATATTCGGTATGCTTTTCCACTATAAATAAAATTGAGAAATAATATGTATAATTTTCATTAATTGCACTGGTATGGCAATTAATTAAGCTACATGGGTGTTTGAGCTGCTGTGTTTTAATTTACAGATGTGTTAATGAACAATAGTTTGCACTTAGTTTCTTAATTATAAGAGATGAAAATGACAAATTGCTGTACTCCATTTACTAGAAACTGGCTCATAACTAACACTAATCGTCCCAGTCTTTTGTGTTTGCCAGAATTCACATGATAAAAGCTGGAATTATATTGAAGATTTAATTATATTTTTGCTGTTATCTGATAATTGAGCTTCTTTTCAAGCAATACTTTGTCTCTAAAATTTCTGTGAATCGAGGGACAATACTACTCAACGTTTGCTCAAAACATTAAGTGTGTACTAGACAGCACTCAAAGCATAAATTATATCACCAAATCAAAGAAATTGTGGGTTTTGCTATGCTTAGATTAACTTTTTAAAATATAAATACAGTGACTTAAACCTACAGGGACTTAGAGTTAAGCTTTTGATTAAAAGACACTGCATGAATACTTTGTATTAAATTATTTACTTTTGACTATAAAGGATTTTAGTGGTCGGTTGGCCTGGATTTGGCCTTGTCATCTCTTCCACAACTACTCAGTCCCTCACACTCTGTATACTTACATTAAAACACTGAAAATATCAGCCTTATACAGGAGAAGATGCAGCTTTTGACTGTGCAGGGACATATCTAATAACTCAAATTGTAATGAAAATAAATGATACTCTCCAAAGAAAAGCTCACACACAGGAATGTGCACACAGTTCTAGAATGCCAGATGTCTGGCTGCCTCCATTCTTGGTTTAATATAGCACACTAGCGAGAAGCCTTGCCTTGGACCCTGCACAATAACTCAGATATTCCTATTCCGAAGACTCCCCAGTCACTGAAAAGTATAACTGCCTCAGAAAGGAATCTCATTCAGGACTAAACTAAACCCAAATTGTATTAGTCATGTGTGGGGGCACAGGCCTGCAATACTAGCGCTTGAGAGACTGAGGTAAGTGGATCGTGGTGGATTCTGAGGCTGGTCTGAGGTACATAGTAAGCTCGAAGCCAGCCAGGACTACGCAGTAAAGCCATGTCTCAAAAATAAATAAGCAAATAAATGAATAAATAAATCACGAATAAAAGTTGAGTAATGTGCCTTCTCCCTTTCCCATTCCCCACCACCTCATTCTCGCTTAAATTGTCTATATTCATACCTGTATTGTTGCCACATAGCAAACATCTCAGTCCCTGTTTTCTTCAGTTACAGAACCAAATATGAACACTTCTATTCATAATCTTTTCTTGTTTCATTCCCATATTATCTGCTTCTTCTCTCTGATCTAAAAATCCCCATTTCCCTCCCATCTGCAGCCGCTCTATGCACTTTCAAACACTTCCATTTTGTACTCTGGATTTCCTTTTCATTTCAATGGGGAATAAGGGATTCTCTACTGCTCTGTCCAGGGATTGCCATTGAGGCTTAAAATTAATGTTAAGCTTTTCTCGTTTTCTGAGGTGCTCCTGTTTCACTTCCTATTAAAGTAACTTCTCTTTGGAGGCCCATTTTTACCACAGAACTAGATTATAAGTTTCATGAAGACTTATCATTCCCAATTGCATCAGTAGAACCTGAGAACAGTATCACTATACAATAGCATGTCTCATTAAAATACATGCTTTTAGTACTCAGAGCACACTCACATGCAAGTATTCATTAAGTTTAGACATGAACTGTGTATGAATATTTCCTGCTTAGTATAAAACTATTGTATAATTCTATGTGTTGCTAAACCAAAAAATTAAATAACATATAGTAAACACTTACTGAGATACTTTCTTCTATTAGAAAAATAAAATTTGAGGTACTGTTTATATCATTAAAATTGATCTCTGAAAAAGTCTATTACCTCACAAGGTCCTTAAGCTAAATATGTCTAACAATATTCTACCTTACCACATTTCCAAATTAACTAAGCATCTGGCTGTGTGCTGGCTACATTTTTATCTATACAACCTAAGTAATATTACTTGTATATACCTCTTGTTCAATATAATGTAACTTCTCCAGGCAGAGGGCAGACCAGTTACATCGTACATCTACAAAAATATTTTCCCAACCCTGTCTACTAGCAACATTAAAGACACCAATGTTAGAACTTTTCAGTATTATTTGTATAACTCTTAACCTAAGGATAATTCCACAATATTTTCTATTTTCTCCAGTATACATTGAACAAAAATACACCTCGGCATAATGTTCCATAAAATTAGCAAAATATTGAGGTACTGTAAAAACTTTTCAACAAACAGGAAAAATAAATATGCATTGATTTTAGTTTTATAAAACAATAAAATACAATTGATGTCTGGTTTTTGTATTAACTATGAAAAGTTGAATTTGAAACACTCATAAATTATATTTTATTTTGCTGTGCTTAATTAGCACAGTCTAGGATCCCACTGTGCCAACTCTTGTTCAGTTAGTTTTACAATCACTACTGGCTGGAGAAAATAACTTGATCACATAGTATGCCAGAAAAATACGTTTAAAAATGCATTGTTCCAATATGGAGGCTGAAACTTCTTACCCTCATCATGCATAGTCCTTGCCACTATTAATTGTCTTCTCTCCATCCTCCTTTCAACAATTAGAGCTACTTTACTCGCCCTTTTTTATTTTATACAGTTAACCTTATTATAGACAAAATCATGTGATATTTTGTGAACACATGGATATTAGTCCAAAAACTCTAGCCTCAGATATATTTTCACTTCTAAAAATTTACAACCAAGTACTTTGGTTTTTCACAGCATCTTGAAGGAAAATATTCCTTCATCCAGGATTTCTTAATGATATTTTGTGCTATATACTACGTTGAGCCTAATGAAGGCTCTTCTTTTTATAATATTTTAAAATACATACACTACATAAAATTACAAACACGATCTATGATAATGAAACAAAAGTGTTTTCAAATATGCTTTGTGAGGGAGTCTGTGTATCTTAGGATAAACTAATAAAATTTATTACAATTACACGTGGCCATGAAAATCCGTAATCAAGGGAAAAGTTCATACAATGTCATCTTAAATATATTACATAACTCAAAATGAAGGGGCACAAAACATATTTTTATAACACAAATGTTTAAATCAGTTAGCAAAGAAACTACTTAGAAATGCACTTTGCAGATGGAAAAACAAGGAGACAGACACTGTTAGGGTAAACTCATTCATACCTTTATGGCAGTGGATGCAATCTGAATGTGATGAAGTCTGCGAAGGGTGCTGTCCCTGTCAATGAAATAGGAAGCGGCAAGTTGATGAAGGGTTTCCAGAGTGACGGAAGAACTATTAGTACTGGAATCGCTGCCTTCCGATCGTTTGCTCAGCTTCCGCTTGTCCACAAAAATTGTGAGCGACTCCTCTCCTGCATTAATAATATTTAACATTATTCCATTTTCCACAAAAATCAAGTTTTCACTTATCTGCAGGTGAGGATCCCTGGAGAGTGTCATGAAACAAACTAGTGATTTTGTTGAATGGCGCATTTAGTTTGGCTTAATTAGCACTCAAATAGCTAAAAATGAAAAGAAGATGTATAAAATAAATATAGGTAGAGTTGAATAAAATTATATTAATACATAAAAATTTTAACCAGAGAATAACATATTAAAATGGAAATATGACAAGTCATGAGCAATATTCAGTTGTATAGACAAAATGAAGTGAAAATACACATATGGATATATATAGTGAAGCATAATACACATTAGTAACAAATTCAGAAGTTCCCCACATATGATGTACTTAATAGTGCTTATTAATGAGCTTTATGGAACACACTGAACTCCATGGAAGATACACAAACTGGCAATGGATTTTCAATGACTAAAGTATTTAACAATCAAACTGTGATTTTCAGTGTTCAAATGGTAACAAAAATTCATGACATTTGAGTTAAACATGAAAAAAAGGTGCTCTTCAGACTTCTCTATTTTTAGACATTCATGTACCACAGAATTGTCAAACTAGCCTCTTGTTCTCTCTCTTGAGACCCCATCTGTTCTGGTGGCCGTGTACTAAATTATAAATTGACAAACTAGTTTTATAAAAGGCCAGGAAGATCATCTAGTATAGTAGTTTCCATTTCCTGTCTATATTTAGCTTCATATCAATTTTGCAATGACCTATCACAAGTGATTAACCACTCTTAAGTACGCACTCATAAGTCTGTGTAAAAGAGCAGGCGAATTTATACCCAAATCAGGATCAACAAACGTTATTTGTGAAAATCTGACTCCCGTCTTTTATTTGGACACCTACATGCACACGATAAATCAAGAAGATTTCAGTGAAGAGCTAAAGAAGAAAATGTCCTGCCTGGATCTGAATAGGTGGGTCAATCATCAGGTCATGTGTGTGGAAGCATCTGAGAGTGAAAAGGAATCCGTATGTAAGATATTAATAAAGGTAAACAAACAAAAATCTCCAACTTGTATACTGTACTTCTCAAAGAACACCAAATGGTGGAAATTGGGTTCAATGACTTTAGAATGACCACTGCACCCCAGAAAAACGCACCCTGGTGCCAACTTGTGGGAGAGCAGCACAACAGGCACCTCAACTGGAGTATAAAGAGAATGAGAGTGGGGCGCTATCACTTAGAATTTGTTACATTTATTACAGAGTGAAAAACTCATTTTCAAGTGCTTATCTCACATCTGTAAAACTTCCATCAACTTTTATCTTCTAGGGTAAAATGAGCATTTGCAAAGATGACAATATACTCAATTACAAAGAAATTCCTAGTAAATAACATATTTGAAAATAAAATATAATAAAACTAAAATAAAATACTAAAATATAATAAAACTAAAAGTTCATAGAAAAGCAATAGGGCATTCCATATAGAAAACTGATTAGTATAAAATTTTTGAATGATGAGATAAATGAAGGAGATTTTACAAATTGTCAGAATCTGATAGGTAGAGCTATAACAGTGTTCAGGGAAAGCTCAGAATATTAAATGTTACGTAGATCATGAAAATAAGTGAGTTAAATGTATAACTCTAAAATCAAAATGAATATAACCAAAATGATTTTAATAAAAAGAAAGATGTTACTAATGAAATAAAAGCATTTTCAATGAGTTTTAAAAGTGTAGAAATTATTAATAAATTTAAAAATAATATTTTGGAAGAAAATAGAAAAATATACCAACAACTAATTAACCTACCTTTCTTTTAAACAGGGAAAATTGCATAAAAAATTGAGAAAGTAAACACAATGCAACAAAAATGTTTGGAACACATAAAATAATTATTTTGTAAAATAGTTTGCAAGTTTAATTGACACAAAATAGCTACAGATAAATGCTCTCACAAAAAAACACTCTCACAAAATCAACAGGACCATATGATTCACAGGAAAATTTGACTAAAACTATAGTACTCAAAAATCTGAAACAGTCTTATGTTCTTGGAAATATTCCAGAGCAAATAAAATGAAGGAAAAAAATCCAAGTTCATTTTGATGAACTAAGTGTAAAATTGACACAAATAACTAGAAAAGATCATTAAAACACATGATAGATAACATTATAATTTATGAATAGTGATACAAAATCATAAAGCAATGTCATATTTCATGTATCAAATTTGATGTGTTTCAAAACAGTCAAGTACAAAGGTATGACTATTTACAGTAATGAATTAGATCATACCATTGAAAATGGAATGAAAAAGCAAATTTTACATCATCAAATTCATAAACTAGTATTGAAAACAAATAGATTTCAACATATGCCATGATTCTCTTTAACCATAATATTCAATGTTGAGTACATCAACTTTCTTTAAATTAAAGCATAAGTGAATTGTATTCATATTAAAAAAACTGAATAGGTTATTTTTGCTTTCTGGAACTAGTCATGTCAATTATAAATTTTAAGTGGAAAAATTTATGAAGTAAAATTTACTAGGGAAACTTCTAAAAGCATAAGCAAGACTGAGAACATTTTACTATATATGAATAAATATTATAAATTTATATAATTAAAAAGTATATATAAGCACGAATAAGCAGACAAAAAGAAGATAAAATATAAATAAAATAATGAATACATTTGGGATTTTGCAAAAATAAGCCTGGTTTATTATTTCACAGGGAAAATATAGACTTTTAAAAAATAACATTGTAAAAAAAAATAAAAAATAAAAAAAATAAAAAATAAAAAATAACATTGTAACACAATAAACATCCATCTAAAAAATAAAGTGTATAATTGTATATTAAGATAAATTCCAAAATATCAGAGACATAAACTTTTAGTGAAATGAAGCCAGTCAAATACTAGGAAAAATAAAACACAAAAACACAGATAAAGCATTTGTAATTAAAAAATCAACAACTAATGAACTACATTGATTAGATCAGGTAAAATAATGTTTTTACCTAACATGAGACATTGTAAATAAAACAAATTATACACTGGTAAAATATATTTAAAACGTATACAATAGGCAAAGGGTTAATTGTTAAAAAGTTTCAAGAGCTCCTGAAAATAAAGGAAAAGCAAAACAAGAATCAGGAAAAAAAAGAGGAAAATAGTATTCAATAAAAAGAGATAAAAATCATCCTTCCATTTTGAAAAGCTATTTAATATAAAACATAGTATAAAATGCCAATTAAAATGTATCAACATTACTTCATTATTACAAAATTTAACAGAATCCAAAATTTAGACAATGTGAGCAAAGCACTTTGAAAGCTTGAAATGTCCTGTTGTATTCTAGGGGAAGAGCAAAATGGAAGAACTTGGAGAGAAACCTGGTAATCGTTTGTAGTGACTGCAGTCCTACTTTTAAGAATCTACTCCAAAGATATAATGTATAAAATGCACAAAAGTTTTCTAATTGTTGTTTTATCTGTAAGACTTGGAAATAACATAAATGTTTATTCACAGGAGTAAAGGATGTCACAATCGGAGGGTAGAATACTGTGTAACAATAGCAAAGCAGCAATATGTTCATCACACCTACACAGTTATAGGATGAAGTATGAAGTCACTGTTTAAAAAGCAAAAGGGAAGATCCAGATAAGTATATGCATTTTTATTTCAAAACAAAACAAACACTGAAAACATTAACCAAAGGCTTATCGAAATATTTACCAAAAGGAAAAGGAAGGAAAGAGGATAGAAGGATGCCTTTGGAAGAAAGGTTCCTCCCCCTAGATATACCTTGCTATGATGCTTGGGAACTGAAAAAGTTTTAAGAAAATGATTTATTTGTATATAAAATTCAAATTAAATCAAGTAGAAAAAAGTCACCCACAAAATTAAATGTTTATATAGCATGTTAATCAAAATAATTAATTTATGTTACCTAAGAAGAGAGTGTTTGAAATTCACAATAGCCAAAATATGGGACCATTTTAGGTGTCCATCAGTGATGATGAATGGACAAAGAAATGTGGCATATAATGCATAATGAAATATTTTTCACCCATAAGGAAAAACAAAATTATGTCATTTACAGGAAAATGAATTGAACTGAAGATCATCATGCTAAGCAAAATAAGCTAAACTCAGTAAGTATGGCATGTTTTCCCTAAAATATATGTGGAATCTACAAGAGAGAGAGAGAGAGACAGAGACAGAGACAGAGACACAGAGAGAAATAGAGTGACAGAGAGAGACAGAGACAAATGACATGAATTCACAGAGGCAAAAACGACATTCTAATTACACAAGATGAAGAGAATAAGGAAGAGGACATTGGACTCAGGTTTAAAATGTTAATTCTTGGGCTGGGGATTTAGCTCAGTGGTTAGAGTGTTTGCCTCATAAGCACAAGGCCTTCAGTTAGATCCCCAGCACCAAAATAGATAAACAAATAATAATAAAAAAATGCTAATCTTAATAAAAGTTTTCTTAAGTAATTGCTAAATTAATGGCAAATATTATGGTAAGAATGCAGTTCTAAATGATTTAGTAATCCTCAGATGATTTTGTTAAAAATACATTAAAAACTTTTTGGAAAAGCTCTCATTGCTGCATTCACAATGTTTCCTGAAGATTCCTATACTTGGAAGGAAGCTTAGCAATTTATATATGTACGTCATACACATAATATACTCTTTAATCCAGTAATACATTAAATTCAAAATATCAACTCAATTGACTAAATGGACATCAGTTTTGCTTTCTGCAGATGCAAGAAGACCATTTAAATATGAGAAAAGATATTTTCAGTAGATCTCCCTTTTATCATAGTGAATATTCCCTTTACTGGATATATTTAAACATTAATCAAAAAACTTTATCATTGAACATAAGAGATAATTAAACCATAGAAGAGATTGTTTCATGGGATTATAATTTCCTGGAAAACAGAAAATGGTAGAATTAGTAATCATATTTTTATTGTAAATGCTCAAACTTTTACTCTGAAACAGATTTGGGTTCTGACTCTGTCCTCAATTTAGTAACTGATTGATCTTAAACCATATAACTTAAAACTCATGAAACTTAAGGAACAAGAACATAATAATTCTTTCCTCCAAAAGCAACTGTAACATGAAATTTATTGTAATAGGTGTAAAATATGATTAGAATACAGTAAGAATTCAAAAGTTGTTAGCATGCTATTACTGTCCTTTATTCTCTGCAATTCTTTAGAAGCACATAAAGAAATTCTTTCCACACCTAGACAATTCTTGTAATTTTAGGTCTTTTATATTTTTGTGAAGAAAAGGCTGTCTTCTTTCTTTTTCTTCTACAAATTCAGTAACCGTGTCCTATAGTCTTCATTCATAGGCAGAAACCAAAAATCTCCCAGAGCACTTCTCTAAATCCCATTTCTATGAGGTGTGATCAAAATACACAGTACATTTCAAATTTAAAAATATGTATACATTAATAGACACATTGCCATTAATCCCCGTCAAAATACTCCACATTCCCTGGGACACACTCGTTCCGTCATTCTTACCACTTTCTGATGCAGTTTGTGAAGTCCTGTTTCAAGAATGTCCTTACCAGGTGTGATCTAAAACACAATGAATGTTGCCCAGTGACATTCAATGGAAAGAAAAGCTTGTAAAAAAATTTACATTATGCGCTTATCTACTTTACTCACTGGATCTGGCACCATTCAATTTCTGAGTGTTCCTCAAAGTCAAAGTGATTATGAAAGGTAAATGTCTCGAATCCCCTTCAGCACATTGAGGCAGCCACAACAGAACAATTTAAGGAACTCATGAAAAAGGACTTGCAGAACTGCTTCAAACAAGTGGCACGAATGATGGGATACGTGTGTTTGAAGAGAAAGGAGTATTTGAAGGGGAATTAATGGTAATGTGTCTTTTATTGTATTATTCTTTTCAAATTTAAAAATTAACTGATTTGTCACATCTTCTATGCCTCTGCTTTCCCGGTGAAGCATTCACATCCTTTTTTATTAATAGGACTCCAGTTGAATCATATCTCACCTTAAAAGGCAAGAGTATCATATGCTTTTTTAAATCAAATTAAAGTCGTTTAAGAATATTTTTCAGATATTACACTGTTCTGTAACACAATTGAAAAATGACACATAACAAGAGCCAATGATTCCTGTTTTAGAAAGGCGTTCATTGGAACAATTGAAACGATAAATTAAAGAGTAATATATGTTCAAGCATAGATGATAGGAAGGAAAAGGCAGTCTAAAATCACCATTTATAAAGAAAGGTTTTCATTTTCTATGAATTAAGGAGTAAAAATTGATTTCTTTGTTTATCGTAGTAGAGTTATTTGTTTATTTATAAGTTACAAGTTACCATTTTCTCTGGTTACTACCTTGAAGAATAAATACATATTTCAGACAAAGGAAATGTCAGATAAGAAATATTGTTGCAAGCATTGGTATACTTTTTTATTCTTTTTGTTTGTTTAGTTTTTTCAGCTTGAATTACAGAACTCTGGAGTAACTAGGATATAGTGAGGGGAGAAAAAAAATGGGGTTTGCAGTCATGCATGTAAGAGCAAATACTGACAGCATACAATTCCTCTACTTGACAGCTGTGGGATGCTGGCAAAGTTATGTGCTGTGATCAAAAATTGATGAATGTTTACAGTTTTTAAAAAATATAATAATAGGGCTGGGGATTTAGCTCAGTGATTAGAGTGCTTGCCTTGCAAGCACAAGGGCCTGAGTTCGATCCTCGGCACCACAAAAAAAAAAAAAAAATATATATATATATATATATATATATATATATATATATAATAATACACATAATGCTATTCATCCCACTCAAAATATCCCTTTTCACCTCACACATACTAATCCAATCCCCCTGGGTTTCTGAAGGACTTTGCAAAATGCTACTTCATGAGGGTATTTAGTTGTGTTTTTGTGGTTTCCTCAATGTCCTGAATATATTTAAGACTTTTACCTTTCATGCATGGTCACTTTGTACTTAGGGAAGAGCAGAAGTCTCATGTGCCAGATCCGTGAATAAGATGGATGCGGACAACCTATAATGCTTTTACAAGTGTGCCTTTCTAAGATGTGATGCTCAGGAGCAGCATTCACTGGATTTTGAGTAGACCTTGTAAACACAGTCATAAAAGAGAACTTCCTGATCTGATTCAGAAAGTTGTAAGAGTGACGGAATAAATGAATTTAAAGGAAGACTGGAGTGTTTTCAGGAAGATTAATGAAATGTATCTTTCACTGTAAATCTGGTTACACTTAAACATTCAACATATAATTTGATTACACCTTACACATTTTCTCTTAGCCTTCCAATTTCCAAAACAATTGAAAAATCCTTCCCTCATTTTCTCAAATCTTTGGGAAAATTAAACAATATAATTCTTCTATAAAACGGTAGGGCACATATTATGTTCACAAAAAATGATGGTTGCCTATTCTATTTTTATTAGGTCCTCATAGTAAATGAGGAGGTTATACATTTTTATAAGTATTTTAGATCACAGAATTTCATCACAGGAATTTGAATTTAGGCAAAACTGCTTTCTAAGAGATTTTTTAATCAAAATATTGGGATTGTTAAATATATCAGTAGGCTATCATTTCTAATAGCTCTGCTCCTCTATATATACTCTCCTTCTCTATAGAAACCTAATATAAACAGTGGTACCAAGAGTAGTTCTAGACAAACAGAATTTTAAGGGTGAATTTTGCTAATCAGTACAGTGGTTTCTGGAATTGGCTCTCTAATTGATTAGACCTAAAGTTTCCATGGTCTTTCCTACTATCAGTAGAGAATACTGATAGGTGATGGTGTGAACTTTTTAATGTAAAGTGCAATACAGGTCCTTTCGATTTATACTTGGGTCCTTGTAAGACCCAAGGAATCCAGTGACTTTACAATACTTTTTACATTTTTGGAAAGAGTAAGAGTTTTAGCCAAAATCTGACTCATTGTGATTCAAAAGATCCCTGAATCCATCTTTTCATTTCCCCAGTTCCAGAATGCGTAATTGAGAGAGATACACTTAGTACTTGGCAGAATCTCCACACTGACTCCCTGACGTGTACAGTGAGGGATATTATGGAGAAAAGGGCCAAAGGAAGCCATTAGAATTGATTCTGCCCGAAAAAATAATAAATTAAGGGCCATATCACACCCCTGAAAGGATAGCAGAGATTAGTGCCATCATTAAGGACTTGAGAGAAGCAGGGTGGTTGTTCCCCCATATCCCCATTTATTTCTTTTATTTGGCCTGTGCAGAAAATATATGAGTCTTGGAGACTTACAGTGGATTACTACAGGCTTAATGAAGTGGTGATTCCAATTGTAGCTGCTGTACCAGTTGTGGTTTCTCTGCTTGTTTAGATTAACACATTTCCAGTATCTGGTATGCAGCTATAGATTTGATAAATACTTCTGTTCTCCATAACTAATGTAAGGCCCACGAGAAGCAATTTGCTTTCACCTGGGAAGACTAGTAATAGTTCTTTGCTGTCCTATCTCAGGTGTACATCATCATGTAAATGATATAAAATATTCAGATTTGAAAACTCAACTAAAAATTGTATTCAGAAGTAATTTTTTGTTTTAAAACAGCTGTGGTTCATAAGTATGACATGATTTCTAAGGAACATTGATACATTTCGTACTGTGATTTTAAAAAAGGGTTAAACATTCTGAGTCTGTTACAATGTGAAAAGGATGAATGATTATGGGTATAAAAGAACATGATCGTTCAACACAGAAATCATGTAGATGAGACTGGTCCAGCTGAAATTCTGTAATGGTCACAAATTACTTCTCAGGTTCTTGCTCATCTTTTTCTTCCACAAGATATCATGCCAGCCCATTACACTGATGATATTATGTTGACTGGTCCAAGTGAGCAAGAGGTAGAAGTCACACTTCTGAGTTAAACATGTGTTTGTCAGAAGGTGTCAAATAAATCAAGCCAAAATTTAAGGGCCCTCTCCCTCAGTGAAAGCTCTAGAAATCCAATTGCGTATGGTGTGCAGATACATTGTATCCCCTCTAAAGAGAATGACAACTTGCTGGATCTGGCTCCTCAACCAAAGAAGGGGTGTAAGACCCAGAGGGTCTATTTGGATTTTGGAGGCAACACATCCCCTTAGGTGTGTTACTCTGGTCCATTTACTGAGTAACTCAGAAATCTGCTGGTTTAGAGTGGGGCTTGGAGCAGGAAATATATCTGCAACAGGTCCAAGCTGCTATAAAGGCAGCTCCTCCACATGGGCCATGTGATGCAGCAGATTTAACTGTTTCTGAACTGTCATTAGATATAGAGATGCTCTACGAAGCCTTTAACAGGCCCCCATAGTTGAGCCACAGTGGTGTCCCTTGGGATTTTGGAGCAAGCCTCAGCCATCATCTTCAGACAACTACTCTCTTTTTGAGACGTAGCTTCTGCCGGGTACTGAGCCTTAGGAGAAATTGAATGCTTGGCCACAGGACGACAGGCTATAATGCAACCTGAGCTGGCCATCATGAACTGAGGACTATCTGTCCCAATCAGTCATAAAGTTGGATGTATGCTGTGACGGTCCATCACCAAACGGAAGTGCGTATGCAAGTGATTGGAACTGAGAAAGTGCTGAAGCTACAAGAAAGGCCTGAAGGTCCATGAATAGATGGTCCAAATGCCTAAGGTTCCTACTGCTGCTGCATAGTACTGCCCTTTGTCTCCTAGTATGTACCTATGGTCTCATGGAGTATACTGTATGATCAGCTGACAGAGGAAGGGAAGAGTAGGTTCAAGTTTACAAATAGTTCTACATGTTATGCAAGCACTACATGAAAGTGGACGGCTGTAGCACTACCCTTTTCCAGGACACCTACGCAGGACAGAGGTGAAGGAAAATCTTTACAGTGTCAGAATTTGAGGCAGTATGCATAGTCACATATTTTGCTTGGAAGAAAAAATTGTCAGATATGTGACTATATACTAGTTTGTGTGCTGTAACCAATGACCTGGCTGGAACATAAGGAATGTGGAAGGAATATGATGGAAAATTGGTGACAAGGACTTTAAGGGAAGATGTGGATAGAGATTTCCATACAGGAGATGGACTTGAAGATATTTTTATACCATGGAAATGTTCACCAAAAGTGACCTCGGTAGAAATGAAGTTTATTAATCAAGTGGACATAATGATTTGTTCTTTGGAAAATGTTCCATCTCTTTTCTCAGCCACCTCTGTCACTGCTCAATGAGGTCCTGAGGAAATGGCCATGGTGGCTGGGATGGAAATTAAGCACGGACTCTGCAGCATGGACTTCTGCTTGCCAAGGCTGACCTTATACAGCCACTTCTGAATGCTCAGGCTACTAGCAGCAGAGACCAACACCGAATGCTCAGTATGGCACCAAGTAATAAAGTCAGTTATGGTGTTGGCAGGAATGTTTGTTCTGCACTACCAAGGGGAAATTGGACTACTTCACGATGTGGATAAGGAAGAATATGTTGAGAGTGTAGGGGATCCCTTAAGATATTTCCTAAATTAGCATGTCCTGTTATTTAGCTCAATGGGGAACTAAAAGAACCCAATCCGAACAGGATGACAAATGGCCCGAAACCTTCAGGAACGAAGGTATGAGCTATCCCATCAGGTAAAGCACCAAAACCTGCTGAGGTGAGAGCTGAAACCAAGGCAATACAAAGATAGTAGAAGAAGGCAGTTATAAATATCTGCTGCAACCACACAGCCAATATCAGAAAAAAAGATTTTAGTTGTCATGAGTATTTCTTTCCTATGTTCTTAATAGACTCGTGCATGTATACCTATATATTAAGCAATGTCTTTTCTTTTGTTGCAATATAACACTGATTAACTTAATATCAGTAATTAAGCAAAATTATTTAATTGTTAAATCTACATTATAATGTTAAATTTAGGGGGTCAGGATAAGTGTAAGCATCACCCAAAAAAGAAAGATGCCTTTATTCCAGGGAGGCTATGAGTGAGTTTTCCTTGTACACAATATAGTTGTAGCATGTTAGATATGATTATGAACTTGCTATTATATTTGGAGGCTTAGAGGAATAAAAACTTTTGATATGCTGTGAGCCTTAAAATTATGTTTTTTTTCCCTATTCTTATACTCGAGTCATCTGTGTTGAACCCACAAGAAATAGAAATCAAAGAATTGTCATGCTTTCTAATTT